>JASAND010021474.1:0-25162 GCA_030248195.1 Trissonchulus latispiculum | reverse complement strand
TGCATTTTTCCGCTGTAGACTCACTTTCCTTGTAAACGTCACATCTCACTTCTGCAATCGAGAGGCCAAGTCCCAATATTAAAGTAAAACCACTAGCAATCATTTAAGCTAATCCTCCATGTAGGAGTGACACAACGGTGCAGTAACAGCTGCAGGAAGCAACCTAACTACCTGACTCTAATTTCCCAAAGCAAATTTTACTGTATATCAAAGCAGCAAAGAGTAATACACTGAAGCAGAAATACAATAAATGCAGTAGCAAACATAAAAGTTGAAGTTGTAATAGAAAGGCATAAATTTGGAAAAAAATTAATACAGAGATTTTTAACAACTGGCCACCATAAATTAAACCTAATTAATAGCAAGAGCACTAGCTTTAAGTTTACAAATGAAACACCGAAGAATTCACATAAACACTAAGATCCACTGATTCAGAAAACACTGAACACACTGAATGTAGTTGAATCCTGGGATTCAGTAATCAAATCAACACAGTGCAAAGGATAACAGTGCACTAAGCATAAGTACCCTGTAATCCCTATAATTCACACACCTAACCAAGAAAACCCAGCTAATGTATTACTGCGATCTACCAGTTTAACGTAATGACAACAGAAGTTTAAACTAGTAATATGTCAGACAAAAGAAAAAGGGCCAAATTACAATATCAGTAATAATAGTAAAGGATTAACAAAAAAATCAGTTAGTAGAAAGTACAAACAGAAATAGAAGATAGATAGTAGCAACACAAATACACGTACCCTGCACATAAGCATATACCATGTACATGATTAGAAGAAATTGACATTAAAAGTAACAACGCAAAACACCTTTCTACTGAGTTTACTTTATAATGAAATTACTGTATTTATTACTAATAGCAGCAGTTAAGACGAGATTTTTAGCAGTGCGTAGCCTGAAATTAGGATGAGGGTGTAGTAGTGTGTTAAAATTTCTAGCACTAAAAATGGAGAATTTTTAAGACATCATTTCCTGTAATACCCGTTGTTTTGATTCAAAAAAATTGCTTTCACAGAATAGATAAACAATTTGTTTCCATGAAACAGCAATATTCAAACTAAGAGACCACCTTTATCATCGTATTGGACAAGTAACATACTAGTGCATAATGATATGGAATATTAATGCAGAATAACACAATAACAGGAAGTTACAAAAGCAAAGCAAACCTAAAAAAGCAAAGTACTCAAATTAAACAAGTTGCAACCAACAACCCAGTAGAGGTTACCAACGGACAGTTCAACCAAGAACCCAGTAGAGGCAGACATGGGGCAGTTCGCGGAACTTTCTACGATGTCGCCGACCTTGTCCCAAAAGAAGTTAAAGTCGGAAGTCTTACAGTTATGAAGAAATCTTACCTCAAAGTTGTAGAAATCAGAATTTTGGTTTGGTTAGAAGCTGTTTAATGAATTTTTGAAGTATTAAGATTTGGTTCGAAATTCAACAAAAAGCAAATTTTAACACTTCATAATTTCACTAAAAATGTTTTAGCCAAATCAGGCTACTGCAGTTCCTGCCTGAGCCACACACAGTCCCGAAACAATGCCACGTGTCATACCAAAATTAATTAATTAATGAAAAAAAGTCCGATTACATGACTTTGCTCGAACCCGCACCCACTAAATCCACTGTTTGTTAATGAAACCTAGCCGATTGATGTGCTGCAGGTGGCAACCTTTAACGCGTTAGCCAACACCCAGCCAAAACCTCCTTTTTGTCCAGAACTGCTCTTCTTATGTGTAAGCACGGGCTTGTGTGGCAGTGCTGCGGTATGACCGAAGTTAAACCAAAGCATTCTGCATTAGCGGCAGTGGCAAGCCTAGCCAACTGGATGTCGACATAGCGTTGAGTAATCTGGCGGCTCTTTGAGCGTGAATGGCAAAGGATTTTTTGCAGAAAATACCGCCGGTTTTCCGAAAGTAGCGCATTGAAAATTCAAAGAATTTGTTAAAATAAAATATTAATTTAACATAAAAAGAAATCAAATCGATCCAGTAAATCAATCAGTCAATCTACCAATATTGGATGAAATGATAGACGAAAATAAAGTTGGGCAAAATTTCCAAACGCAGATTTCAGCCAATTATTCTACAAAGCATCTAAAGAAGGTTTTCAAGGTATGGACAACTTTTGCGCCCGAAATCTTGGACGGGCTTAGGATGCAACAGGTATCGCAAAAGACCCATCGGAATTGGCATATTCTTCTCTAAATAAAAAATATGCTTCAACAAGGCAAGCACCTGCGTTAGCTATTATTACTATTGTTATTGTCTCAGCAAAGGCTATAGAATAAACAAAAATAAAAATTTTAAAATAAAACTTCTGCAAAAAAATTTAAAAAACTACCAAGCCCGGCCAATCATTTCAGCCACCAGCTTGACACAGATGGCCAGCCGGTCTAGACAGGGCCGTTGTTCAACATGTAATCTGGACCATTAAGACCTGCTGAGCCAAATCCGAAAAAATGTCTCTGCGTTCTCTGCGCCCATGTCCTTCTTATCGTGGCACAGAAAGAACTTTTGGCAAATTCTGCAGTTTTTGAGAAATCGATCTTCAAATATTTTTTGTCTATATTTAGCCTTCATTTTAGAAAATTTTAGCTAAGTTTTTGCTGATTTTGCCTATTTTTGTAAGCTCATGTGAATGCACTGATTATAGGCTTGAAAACGATGTATAAAGCTCTTTCCAACTCCCAAAATTTATATAAAGAATTATAGCGTTTTAATTAAATTACCACCAATGCCCTCACAAAAGTATACCATCACCTTAAGCGCTACTTATGATTTTGACTTCAGCCTTTTGGAGTTCAAATGATCCAGCACGCAAGTATGATTCTGACCGTTTAAAAATTCCTATTTTCTAAACCAAGCCACATTTATTGTTCCTGGTCTTGCCTATGTTTCACGTTTCGGACAGTTTAGAAAAAACACGGAAGATGGAATTGTAAAAAATCAAAAGACTGTGACCTACTAATCCACGATTCGATAGCAGCTGAAACGAAACTGAGTGCTGAAACTATCCTACTGGACGCAGTGACACTGTAAAATTCCATCTTTACTCTACTCTAACCTTTCTTGAAAAGGCCCAAGAAGCTAGTAAAGGAAAAGAGTGTGAATCTAGACAGACTCCATTTATTATTGGACGAAACTATCCGACGCAGGCTATTGGCTGACAGCTCCGACAACCCTCCATCAAAGTAATTTTCCAGCAATGCCTACGCGATGAAGGTCGAATCAAATACAGATATTTTTCGCTTTACTAACAGCCGTTGAATTTCGCAAACACAAACGACAAATATATAAAAAAACTTATGCATATGTTAGGCGCGTCCCATACTATTAGCCAAATAAATGCACACTGGAGCAATAATTGGGTAGTTTTGAAATTTCAAATCGGAAGAATGTAACTCATGCGGTTGCTCATACATAAAGCTACAGCCCAGAATACAGGGAGTATGGTTGTATCATACTCATGCATTGTGTATATATTCTGGACGGAAAGAAGAAAAAAGGCGGAAATTTGGCGGGGTTCGAACCAGCAAATTTTTGCCTGTTCAGACGATCTGTAACCAACTGAGCTAAGGGTCCACACCAGTTTTCTGATGCTAGCACACTACTAAATAGAACAAGAACTCCGGTTTATTAATACATCAATCTATGTCTTATATACATAAACCAATACTAGTTATTAATCATTATACATCCATACTCTAAAAAACATATCAAACAACAAAAGGAACAGAGCAGTCAGCACCCAAGGAAACATTCAGAGAAG
Organism: Trissonchulus latispiculum; assembly: GCA_030248195.1. Lineage (NCBI taxonomy): Eukaryota > Metazoa > Nematoda > Enoplea > Enoplida > Ironidae > Trissonchulus > Trissonchulus latispiculum. The sequence continues at coordinate 21,367 of JASAND010021474.1, read as the reverse complement.
AGTCGTTTAAAACTTGAGACAATGTATAGACATAAACATATTGAAAATAACAGATTCCCGTTTCAAGATAGTTGAAACTGTTTACTTTCTTTAACAGCTTTAAGAAATCTAATATAATATCTAATCTAATCTTTTACAACACATATCGGTTCGCCGTGAGCTCTAGCCACCCCAGCTATCCATCTCTTAGTTGGTCGGTAAATGGGTACCACTTATTGTGGGAAGGTAACAGGAGTCAGTCTAGGGCTTAAAGCCCTGGGCATGCACCCTTCCACGGATGCAGTAATCAATTGAGGTGACACTCCTGGCTCTACGGCTGTGTATCCGGGGATGAGCACCGGCACCATTTGTCCCTGAAGCAGGGATGGAGATATTCTCCAGGGGTCACCTTTAGCTTTTTTACTAAATCTAACAATATTCAGTCTTCGACTAGAGGTTCAGCAACTTCCTTTCATAGTCTCATGAAACTATTACAGGAAACTGACACGCACACTCGATTCAACAATTTACATTCTTCCGTCATATTATTATAGCATCTACACACGAGCACCCGCATTAAAATAAGTCAAACAAAGGTTTGGTTGTTTTTTCAAACCAACACGACCAAAAATCATAAACTTGAGTAAAAACAGAAAAAAGCCAGGGTAACAGTACACATTATCTGACATGAAAAATAACAGTTCCGCAGTAAGTACGAGCACGTCAGCAAAATTAAAAAGGGGGAAGAGGGGTTGGAAATAGTCCATAAAAATCAGAAAAAAATCCAGGGCAGCAATAGAGGGGCACAGGAGTAACTCCCTAATCTTCCAAAGTGACATCTCCTAAATAGGTAGGACATGGACTCCTTGTAGTAGGTTCGCCGAATGGACTCCGTTGAGCATAATGGACACGTCCACCGTCTTAATCTTGTGACACTGCATCTTCTGGATCTCATGGGGAATGGTGTTGGTTACCACAACCTAGACAATAAAATAATATTCAAAAATCAGAAAAAAACAAATATCAGTACCACAACCTAGACAAAACAATTCAATATCTAACGAAAGAATAATCTCCAAAGGCCCTGAAATCTGGTATTCGTAACTGTTAAAATTACAACGAACTGTTATTAATACATTAACACGTTCACGACAATGTGACCCAACCCACCGGTGGGTCACAAATGCATATAAATATTATCCACATTTCACGCTTTTGTCTGTGGCGCAAGCGATAAATTAATACATTGTCTTTCGTGTGGAACAATGTACGCTGAAGTGTTTGGCTGGCAGCTTTCAGATTGTTTGGCTGCAACATGCACTCGGGTGGGTCACATTGTCCTTTCAACGACAATTAGGTTACTCGACTGATATAAACCACCTAAAGTCAAATCTCAGTGCTGTTTAGTGTATCACCACCATCTACATGCTCTAGCACTGCTTATGGACCAGTTTTATGAATAGAAGCTTGAACATTAGCTAGAATTATTAGTGTGAACTCCGTGGTTTACGAATTTTGATGGCTAAGAACTGAAATTTAGATTTGCTACACTATTTTGGTACTAATCTAGAATTGCCTAATAATGACAATAAACCACCAACACAGCATTTACGGCATTTTAGGTCCTCAAACACTTTGATTATTCCCATTCTAGAATGGCACAGAATCTTTTTGGACTAACAAAACTCGCGTACGACTGGTAAAAACGTTGAAATAAAGGAAACTGACACGAAAAAGTGCGGAACCTGGATAAACACATCCGGATAGTATCAAACAAGCTTAAAAATGTGACACACCGGGGGGTCACATTGTCTCTAGATAGTATTTTGTATTTATAACCAATGTGACCCACGGGTGGGTCACACCCGAAACAGCGAAACTTGACTGCGCAATGATATTGGGATTCTATTGGAATACTCGAACCCATTTCTCAACTTGTAGTTATTTATTAACTGGTTTTGTCTAAGACTATTACGTCCTGAAACCAGCTTGTCGTGAACGTGTTAATCAGTAACTGCTATAGCTTTCACTGTAGTAAAATACAGGCTGAAGTTGTATACTAACTCGTGTACAGAATACAACCACAGAAGAATACACAAGTTACAAATTCCATTACTCAGTACCAATTTGCTTTTCTACTCTGTGAATTAAGTGTGTCAAAAATAAGTAAGCGTAAGCTAACAAACCCTCTCACCCACCCTTGTCCCTGCCTTTAGAAAAAAGAATTCTTGGTGTTTTCACAGAATTATCAAATTAATATATTAATTCTAATTACTTCATCGATGGGCGAAAATTCCAGGAGCCTAGGCGCATCGGCACTCAGCAAGCCATGCATTGGCCATCACATATAGATCTTGTAGCGCCGCGATCCTTGAGCACTTCAGCCGCCGACGCAAAACTCTGGACATCATCAATGATGTCATCCTAAAAGAGAGAATAAAATTAGAAAAAAATAGACAGAGAAAACTAGAGCCCTTCACCAACTTTTGAAGACCATTTCAGATAGGTGGCAACTTTGACAAGTTTTGGAATATATTGTCCTGCATATTAATTATGGAATCGGTCAGCTCAGCTACTGTAGTAGTAACCATTTACGGAACAATTAATAGATAGATGGGGTCAGGGGGGGGGGGGGGTATCCAAGATTTTGAAAAGGAGGGGATTTTACAAAAAAAGTTACTGAAAAGGAGGGGTTTTGACAAAACTTCACACTTTTTGTATAATAGAGTATTGATAAAAGTTCCCCTTGGACGAGCCAAAAACAGAAGTTTTAAGCCTCCAAAACCACTCCCCTGGGTACGTCCATGGGCTAATGCCCAGCCCTTGGATAAACCGAAACCCGCTCAGGTCTGTGCTAGAGGAAATTTGAGAAAACTTTTTAACGTAATCAGAATCCGGGTTAAATCTTAAGATGGCCAGCCCCAGCCCGGCCCCAACCGGCCCCCGGCACTATGAAAGTGTGCTTTCTTAGATGAACCATTACAGACATTGTTTTTATTTCCTATCCTAACAAAACGTCAAATTATAAACAAAAATGAAGCAGTGCAAACAAGCAAATCGGTTAATATTCATGCTATTGCAGACAGGTTAAACAAGAAATTCAATGGCGCAAAACGGGACCAAATAGTTAACCCTGGCCTCTACTGGGCAATTTTGACAAAATAGGAAAAAATAGGAATTTTTCTTGCAAGAAATAGGAAAAATAAAGATTTTTTCGAATAAAATAAGAATGTATAGGAAGTTAAATGAAACCCTATTGGACAAATTAATATTAAATTTACAGTATTAATTTAGTTTTCAGTACCTTCTAGCTTTGTTTACAACAAAAGCAGAACACTGGTATAGCAATGCTCACAAAAATCTAACCGGAAATTCACAAAAAACCTAACTGTACTGGCTAACAAGCAGCAGCCGAAGTTTTTTTAATGGCCACAAGCCCCAACAGTAACATATATTATGTAAGTTTGGCTACCGAGGCCCAATTCCTTCGACTAGGTGCCCAAAATAGTCGACCCCCCCCAAATCCGACCCTCGGACAAATTGAATTGTTTTCTGGTACTCCCCATGGACTTTGCGCAGCTACCTCCATATTATGCATGTAACATGTCCTAACTCAAAGATATCCAACCACGTATATATATTGTTGGAATCCCTGCCATGTCCTCTTGGCTTCGCCAACGGCGGCTGAGTATTTTTAGTTTTACCAAAAGAAAACTACTATCAACTTTTTGTAAAAAGCCCGACAACCGCTAGGGCAAAACCGCTTGGCATGTTTCCTGGTACCTCAACCCACCTTCTGTGAAGTATGTCAGGCGGACCCTCCGCGACCTAGGAGGTGATCAAGAACCCTGAGTTGGCGGTGGACACATTTTTGAATGACCGCGATCGCCCCGCGCCCGCACCCTTGATGACCGCGATCGCCCGCGATCACACTCAAAGCCAGCATGAAATTTGCAAGACTGCACTAACCACAGTTTAAGAGGTTAACTTTGAACGGACTCAATCGACGAAATATATATAATTTGCTAAATTCTGATTCTTGAGAATCTGAGAATAGATTTGCTTGAGAATAGATTTGCTTCTTTTTCTAGATTTGCTTCTTTTTCGAAAGGAAAGATGGTGAAAAAATACAAGAAATGTCTCCAAGTAAATAGAAGTTTCCACCAACTTTTGCGCAAATCGCCGTCACTTCGCTATATTCCGCCAATTTACAAACTTCGCCAAGTCGCCAACAGTCCTGGTTTTCGTGAAATGTACTGTATATACATAATTAACTAAACTAAATTAATTATATTAAAGGAAAGATTTAGAAAATTACACTTTCAACCGGATGTAAAACCACAAAGTTATGATAGTATTAGACGTATACAAAAACTTGTCGGCGAAGCCGAAAATTTTTGAAAATCCGGGATTAAAGCACACACTGAACATTACCTCAGACATTATATAATACTGAAATAATCTAAACGGATAAAAATAAATAAAATATATATATAGGAAAAAATAGAATTTTCATCAAAAATAGGAAAATAGAATTTCAAAGAAAAATAGGAAAAAATAGGAAAAATAGGAAGAGTAGAAGGCCTGTTAACCTGCCCCGCAGTTGGCTAAAGGCTGGCTAAGATGAGAAGAAGCTTTCGCAACTAAACCATGTTTCTTTTATATGTGATCGTCCTTTACTCGACTCAGATATTTAAGAGGCGACAGCAAGCTTAGTAGGCTGTAGACTTCAGCCATTCAAGACCATACTTATAGAGAAAGGTTGCAGAAACATTGAGAAAACAGGGTTAAAGAAATGAGAAAGTTGTACACCACCAGGCACCCGAAAAATCCGGGTACCTGGCGGGGTTCGAACCCGCGTCTTCTGCTTAACGCGCAGACGCTCTAACCAACTGAGCCACAGGTGCTTCAGTACAAAGAGGCGGAAGACTGTATACGAACTCAATGTGTACAACTTTTCAGCGCACATGTGCATTGCACACTGCAAGTGGAGCGAGATAAGTGTCAAGCCTCCCACTGCAATATACAAGAACCCAAGTTAAAGAAATGAAAGTTGTACACCACCTAGGTGTTATTATGCTTTGAGTAAAACGCAAGAAGGCGTGCAGACACATCATGTATGCGTACTGGAGGAAACAACAGTCAGGTATGCATTAAAGTGCATGTTTTAGTGGAGCACTACAAATCGTTTATACAGAAATGTCAAGATTAGAATGGTTTGGGTTGGGGGCCGTTCCGGGGGCCGCCCCCCAAAATTGGGGCTGGGCCACGGGCTGGCCCCTAATTTTGGGGAAGGGGGCTGGGCCTGTTGGGGGCTGCCCGGGGGCTGGCCCGAAGTCCAGCCCCCGAACAATTCTTACTACAGCTGACTAATTTAGTATCCTGTACTGTAGTAAGGTCCTTTTTTCGGAAAACAAATCTGTCAACCTACCACCATGATGGCAATTCGACCACCCACGTCGCCAACGATAGACCGAGCGGAGGCTTCTCCTTTGCAGCCAAAACTAAAATAAAAGTCCAGAAATTAACTGTAAAATTAAAATACCGTCAAATAATCGGAGAATTGCTTCGCTTTTAAATTCGGAAAATCCAGAGACTATTTTCACGATCCTTTATAATTAACTTTCACCTCCCATTTGTGACTTTGCTTTGAAGTTATTTGCATGCAATTTTGTCCAAACAAAACGAAAAGAAAGAACCCTTCCGAAAACAATGCATTTTTCTCCCCCCCCTCGGAAAAATTAGAAGTTGCCTATTTCTGGCAAAAGTTTGAAACCTGAAAAATCTCGGGAAGGAGCAAAACTCCTGAGGGCCCCAATTTGTAAAATACCCTGGAATTTATCAAAACAAAGAAAATCCAATAGAAACCTTCCAAAAAGATTCAAATCAAAAATCTAAATTCCAAAAATTCTGAGTACACCTGGCTAGTTAACCTACTGGGTAGAAGGGAATAGGAGGCCGCAGTTTCACTTCGTTTGGGGCAGGCAGGGGCGAATGACGCCCGTCCAGCATTTCCGAATCGGTTTCCTTCGGTCGCTCTCCGTGAATTACCGCAATACCTGAAAATAAAACCAACACTCAGTATATACCTTGACCGTTCTTGGTGGGCAAACAAATCCTGTTCTTATAGCTAGTAATTATAGGTATATACCGTGCAAACTTGAAATCGATTTTTCACTCACGAAAAAGGGGTCACTTTTGGTGTCAGTACCTCAGGTTATAGAAAGCCGAGTGGTCTAGGGCGCTGGTCAGAACTGCCGATCTTACGGTCGGTGGCCCGATCCCAGAGAGAATCGATAACAAACATTTTATCTAATTTAAATTTAATCTCCCTACTTACCCAGGCGCAGTCGTTCAGCGTAGGAGGTGGCCTTATTGACCACACCCGGATTCTTGGCTACAATTATGGCATTACGGTAGTCTGGAATCTTAACAGAACAATAAAAAAATCACAATAAAATAATCAGTCAGTCAGTACAAACAGAAGCACAACAACTACCTATTGTAGCTATGAGAACAAATTGAACAAAAACGGAAACAACACGGACACGTCTTATTTTTATACCACAATGCTGCATTACTACTATGTACTACCACCCACCACATGACTTTAACGATAACTTGCCCAAACTGCTATGTCTTCGATCACATTCATTGTGCTTTTCCCAAACACGTACCCACTCACTCACTGACACCTATCGGTTAAATGAAACCTAGCCAACTGATGCTGCACCCCCAGTGTAGCCTTTTATACGTTAGCCAACACCAGGCAAAAATTGTCCTTTGTCTGCAGAACGCTATGTCCTTATGTAAACTGCAGGCTTGTGCTGGCATCAAACCAAACCCACCCCCACCCCCTCTCGCATGAGCGACGCTTCCCCCATAGGGGAGGCCACCGGATGTCGACATAGCGTTTGGGAATAATCTCGCAGCTATTTGGTCGCGAATGGCAAAGGAATTTTTGCATAAAATACCGCCGGTTTTTTGGAAAATAGCGCACCAAAAATTCAAATAATTTTCGATTACGACTATGGGCGTGTTCAGCTTAGTTGCAAGTTTCAGCAAACCGCGAGGTCTTGAACTTGAACGCTGAAATTTGCTATGGGTATGTATTCGATAAACGCAGCATCTCTCGAATTCGTGAAATTGAAAACGAATTGGGGGACCCAAAACGAACCAAAAAATTTTCCCTTCGAATTTTCGGAAAAGTTGTACATTCTAAAGGCTATCCGGAGGTTACGCAGAACACGAATATGAAGTCCGTTTTTTCGATTCAGCGTATCGTATCGTAGCTTAGTACAAACTTGTACATCTTTAATTTATACTGACCTGACAAAAAAACTGAATTGACTTCAGATTCGTATTCTGCAATCCACAAAACCCTACGCAAAACAGCAAAATCTAGAACAAAATGTTTTCGGTTCCCTTGGTCACTCCATAGGAATCGAAAAAGCCTAGGAAAACGGAGTTAGACACTTCAAGTCATGTCAGCATTGGCCACACGGTGTATTGATAACATAATAGACTTTCCCAAAAAAATGTTTTATTTTAAAATTCGCTAGTTTTACAAAAATCACTGGCTTACTGATGGAAAAATGCCAAAATCACACTCTACCGTCACGGTACTCAGGACTCAAGACTCGGCAGTACAAGAAAAGGAAGACGAAATAGAATTAAAAAGAAGAAAAGACTATGATATTTCACTGCTATAGTTCTGTCTGTTGTTTCAGGGACGTCAATCAAAATGTGATGGAGCTGCTCATCATGATTCATACCTGTAAGACGTCCTCGGCCCGCTACATTACTGTCGTCATGCCCTACCTGCCCTACAGTAAGCAGTGTCGGATGCGAAAACGGAGTGCCATCTGTGTCAAACTGGTGGCTGAAATGATAGGCCGGGCTGGTTAGTAGTTTTTCTTGATTTTTTGCAAAAGTTTCTATCTTTTATTTTAAAATATTTATTGTGTGCTTGCCCTTGCCAGTTGAACCATTTTAGTTCTGGTTAGAAAATGCTCTTTTTTCAGATTGTCCTTTAGCGAAACTGGTTGTCTTGCGCCTTACTCCGTTCAAGTTCATTTTCATGGTCATTTTGAGGTCTCTGAAACTTGGGGGGGGGGTTGGGGTTTTTTAGTGTAAACTGCCCACACTTTGTGGAGATTTTTGATGTGTTTTGAGCTGTTGCCAAAACTGCATTTGAAAATATTGCCTAAACAGGGTATTTTTTAGGGATTTTTTCCGGGGGGGGGGCTTCCCGGGGGGCGCCCCCCGGCGCGGGGGGGGGGGGGGGAAAATTTCGGGGGGGGGGGGGGAAGATTTTTTTGCAAAAATGAGCCAAAAAATGGTATTTTTTGGCGTATTTTGCATGGTGAAACACAAAAAGTGCTCAAAAATACCAGGATTTAAGGTATAAATAGCCATTTTTACGAAAAAATCTCCGGCGAAGCCGGAAAATTTTTGAAAATTTGACCATTTTTGGAAAAACAGTAGACCTCATTAAGGGGGCAGACCAAAATCCCGGGGGGGCGATTTCGGGGGGGGGAAGGCATTTTCGGGGGGGGAAGGTCAATTTCGGGGGGGGGGGCCCCCGCCCCCCCCCTGTAAAAAATGCCCTGAATTATTTCTGCTTTTTTCATTTCAATAGTATTTGACTGGGAAATCGTTCAGTATTGATTGATTGATTGTTTTAATTTATCGCTCTCTACCACTGTTTTTAGGTGCTCATAAGCTGATAACAATGGACCTGTATCGCAAGGAGATTCAGGGCTTTTTTGATATCCCGGTGGATAATCTTCGTGCCTCACCCTTTCTCCTGCAGTATATCATGGATAAGGTAAAGTGTGATTTTGGCATTTTTCCGTCAGTAAGCCAGTGATTTTATAAGCCTAGGGGGAATTTTAAAATAAAACATTTTTTTGGGAAAGTCTATTATGTTATCAATACACCGTGTGGCCAATGCTGACATGACTTGAAGTGTCTAACTCCGTTTTCCTAGGCTTTTTCGATTCCTATGGAGTGACCAAGGGGAACCGAAAACATTTTGTTCTAGATTTTGCTGTTTTGCATAGGGTTTTGTGGATTGCAGAATACGAATCTGAAGTCAATTCAGCTTTTTTGTCAGGTCAGTATAAATTAAAGATGTACAAGTTTGTACTAAGCTACGATACGATACGCTGAATCGAAAAAACGGACTTCATATTCGTGTTCTGCAACCTGGATAGCCTTTAGAATGTACAACTTTTCCGAAAATTCGAAGGGAAAATTTTTTGGTTCGTTTTGGGTCCCCCAATTACGTTTTCAATTTCACGAATTCGAGAGATGCTGCGTTTATCGAATACATACCCATAACAAATTTCAGCGTTCAAGTTCAAGACCTCGCGGTTTGCTGAAACTTGCAACTAAGCTGAACACGCCCATAGTCGTAATCGAAAATTATTTGAATTTTTGGTGCGCTATTTTCCAAAAAACCGGCGGTATTTTATGCAAAAATTCCTTTGCCATTCGCGACCAAATAGCCGCGAGATTATTCCCAAACGCTATGTCGACATCCGGTGGCCTCCCCTATGGGGGAAGCGTCGCTCATGCGAGAGGGGGTGGGGTGGGTTTGGTTTGATGCCAGCACAAGCCTGCAGTTTACATAAGGACATAGCGTTCTGCAGACAAAGGACAATTTTTGCCTGGTGTTGGCTAACGTATAAAAGGCTACACTGGGGGTGCAGCATCAGTTGGCTAGGTTTCATTTAACCGATAGGTGTCAGTGAGTGAGTGGGTACGTGTTTGGGAAAAGCACAATGAATGTGATCGAAGACATAGCAGTTTGGGCAAGTTATCGTTAAAGTCATGTGGTGGGTGGTAGTACATAGTAGTAATGCAGCATTGTGGTATAAAAATAAGACGTGTCCGTGTTGTTTCCGTTTTTGTTCAATTTGTTCTCATAGCTACAATAGGTAGTTGTTGTGCTTCTGTTTGTACTGACTGACTGATTATTTTATTGTGATTTTTTTATTGTTCTGTTAAGATTCCAGACTACCGTAATGCCATAATTGTGGCCAAGAATCCGGGTGTGGTCAATAAGGCCACCTCCTACGCTGAACGACTGCGCCTGGGTAAGTAGGGAGATTAAATTTAAATTAGATAAAATGTTTGTTATCGATTCTCTCTGGGATCGGGCCACCGACCGTAAGATCGGCAGTTCTGACCAGCGCCCTAGACCACTCGGCTTTCTATAACCTGAGGTACTGACACCAAAAGTGACCCCTTTTTCGTGAGTGAAAAATCGATTTCAAGTTTGCACGGTATATACCTATAATTACTAGCTATAAGAACAGGATTTGTTTGCCCACCAAGAACGGTTAAGGTATATACTGAGTGTTGGTTTTATTTTCAGGTATTGCGGTAATTCACGGAGAGCGACCGAAGGAAACCGATTCGGAAATGCTGGACGGGCGTCATTCGCCCCCGCCTGCCCCCAAACGAAGTGAAGCCGCGGCCTCCTATTCCCTTCTACCCAGTAGGTTAACTAGCCAGGTGTACTCAGAATTTTTGGAATTTAGATTTTTGATTTGAATCTTTTTGGAAGGTTTCTATTGGATTTTCTTTGTTTTGATAAATTCCAGGGTATTTTACAAATTGGGGCCCTCAGGAGTTTTGCTCCCTCCCGAGATTTTTCAGGTTTCAAACTTTTGCCAGAAATAGGCAACTTCTAATTTTTCCGAGGGGGGGGGGGCGCATGCATTGTTTTTGGAAGGGTTCTTTCTTTTCGTTTTGTTTGGACAAAATTGCATGCAAACTAACTTCAAGCAAAGTCACAAATGGGGAGGCAGGAGGGGCAAGCTAATTATAAAGGATCATGAAAATAGTCTCTTGGATTTTCCGAATTTAAAAGCGAAGCAATTCTCCGATTATTTGACGGTATTTTAATTTTACAATTAATTTCTACTTTTTTATTTTAGTTTTGGCTGCAAAGGAGAAGCCTCCGCTCACTATCGTTGGCGACGTGGGTGGTCGAATTGCCATCATGGTGGTAGGTTGACAGATTTGTTTTCCGAAAAAAGGACCTTACTACAGTACAGGATACTAAATTAGTCAGCTGTAGTAAGAGTTGTTCGGGGGCTGGACTTCGGGCCGGCCCCCGGGCAGCCCCCAACAGGCCCAGCCCCCTTCCCAAAATTGGGGGCCAGCCCGTGGCCCAGCCCCAATTTTGGGGGCGGCCCCCGGAACGGCCCCCAACCCAAACCATTCTAATCTTGACATTTCTGTATAAACGATTTGTAGTGCTCCACCTAAAACATGCACTTAATGCATACCTGACTGTTGTTTCCTCCAGTACGCATACATGATGTGTCTGCACGCCTTCTTGCGTTTTACTCCAAAGCATAATAACACCTAGGTGGTGTACAACTTTCATTTCTTTAACTTGGGTTCTTGTATATTGCAGTGGGAGGCTTGACACTTATCTCGCTCCACTTGCAGTGTGCAATGCACATGTGCGCTGAAAAGTTGTACACATTGAGTTCGTATACAGTCTTCCGCTCTTTGTACTGAAGCACCTGTGGCTCAGTTGGTTAGAGCGTCTGCGCGTTAAGCAGAAGACGCGGGTTCGAACCCCGCCAGGTACCCGGATTTTTCGGGTGCCTGGTGGTGTACAACTTTCATTTCTTTAACCCTGTTTTCTCAATGTTTCTGCAACCTTTCTCTATAAGTATGGTCTTGAATGGCTGAAGTCTACAGCCTACTAAGCTTGCTGTCGCCTCTTAAATATCTGAGTCGAGTAAAGGACGATCACATATAAAAGAAACATGGTTTAGTTGCGAAAGCTGCTTCATCTTAGCCAGCCTTTAGCCAACTGCGGGGCAGGTTAACAGGCCTCCTACTCTTCCTATTTTTCCTATTTTTTCCTATTTTTCTTTGAAATTCCTATTTTTTCCTATTTTTGATGAAAATTCCTATTTTTTCCTATATATATATTTTGTTATTTTTATCCAGTTTTAGATTATTTCAGTATTATATAATGTCTGAGGTAATGTTCAGTGTGTGCTTTAATCCCGGATTTTCAAAAATTTTCGGCTTCGCCGACAAGTTTTTGTATACGTACAATACTATCATAACTTTGTGGTTTTACATCCGGTTGAAAGATTAATTTTCTAAATCTTTCCTTTAATTGAATTAGTTTAGTTTAGTTAATTATGTATATACAGTACATTTCACGAAAACCAGGACTGTTGGCGAAGTTTGTAAATTGGCGGAATATAGCGAAGTGACGGCGATTTGCGCAAAAGTTGGTGGAAAGTTCTATTTACTTGGAGACATTTCTTGTATTTTTCACCATCTTTCCTTTCGAAAAAGAAGCAAATCTAGAAAAAGAAGCAAATCTATTCTCAAGCAAATCTATTCTCAGATTCTCAAGAATCAGAATTTAGCAAATTATATATATTTCGTCGATTGAGTCCGTTCAAAGTTAACCTCTTAAACTGTGGTTAGTGCAGTCTTGCAAATTTCATGCTGGCTTTGAGTGTGATCGCGGGCGATCGCGGTCATCAAGGGTGCGGGCGCGGGGCGATCGCGGTCATTCAAAAATGTGTCCACCGCCAACTCAGGGTTCTTGATCACCTCCTAGGTCCGGAGGGTCCGGCCTGACAAACTGCCAGAAGGGGTTGAGGTACCAGGAAACATGCCAAGCGGTTTTGCCCTAGCGGTTGTCGGGCTTTTTACAAAAAGTTGATAGTAGTTTTCTTTTGTGAAACTAAAAATAATTAGCCGCCGTTGGCGAAGCCAGAGGACATGGCAGGGATTCCAATATATATACGTGGTTGGATATCTTTGAGTTAGGACATGTTACATGCATAATATGGGGTAGCTGCGCAAAGTCCATGGGGAGTACCAGAAAACAATTCAATTTTGTCCGAGGGTCGGATTTGGGGGGGTCGACTATTTTGGGCACCCTAGTCGAAGGAATTGGGCCTCGGTAGCCAAACTTTACATAATATATGTTACTGTTGGGGCTTGTGGCCATTAAAAAAACTTCGGCTGCTGCTTGTTAGCCGTTTAGTTAGGTTTTTTGTGAATTTCCGGTTAGATTTTTGTGAGCATTGCTATGCCGTTGTTCTGCTTTGTTGTAACTAAGCTTGAAGGTACTGAAAACTAAATTAATACTGTAAATTTAATATTAATTTGTCCAATAGGTTTCATTTAACTTCCTATATTTTCCTATTTTTATCTTCGAAAATTCCTATTTTTTCCTATTTCTTGCAAGAAAAATTCCTATTTTTTCCTATTTTGTCAAAATTGCCCAGTAGGAGGCCAGGGTTAACTATTTGGTCCCGTTTTGCGATCGCATTGAATTTTTGTTTAACCTGTCTGCAATAGCATGAATATTAACCGACTTGCTTGTTTGCACTGCTTCATTTTTGTTTATAATTTGACGTTTTGTTAGGATAGGAAATAAAAACAATGTCTGTAATGGTTCATCCTAAGAAAGCACACTTTCATAGTGCCGGGGGCCGGTTGGGGGCCGGGCCCCCGGGGCTGGCCCCCAAACTAGTGGCCCAGCCCCCAAAATTTGGGGGGCCGGGGACCGGCCCAGCCCCCTTTTTAGGGAATCGAGGACAATTCTAGCTGTAGTATAGTTCAACTATTATGCATCTTAAGATTTAACCCGGATTCTGATTACGTTAAAAAAGTTTTCTCAAATTTCCTCTAGCACAGACCTGAGCGGGTTTCGGTTTATCCAAGGGCTGGGCATTAGCCCATGGACGTACCCAGGGGAGTGGTTTTGGAGGCTTAAAACCCCTGTTTTTGGGTTGTCCAAGGGGAACTTTTATCAATACTCTATTATACAAAAAGTGTGAAGTTTTGTCAAAACCCCTCCTTTTCAGTAACTTTTTTTGTAAAATCCCCTCCTTTTCAAAATCTTGGATACCCCCCCCCCCTGACCCCATCTATCTATTAATTGTTCCGTAAATGGTTACTACTACAGTAGCTGACGACTGATTCCATAATTAATATGCAGGACAATATATTCCAAAACTTGTCAAAGTTGCCACCTATCTGAAATGGTCTTCAAAAGTTGGTGAAGGGCTCTAGTTTTCTCTGTCTATTTTTTTCTAATTTTATTCTCTCTTTTCTTTTAGGATGACATCATTGATGATGTCCAGAGTTTTGCGTCGGCGGCTGAAGTGCTCAAGGATCGCGGCGCGTACAAGATCTATGTGATGGCCACGCATGGCTTGCTGAGTGCCGATGCGCCTAGGCTCCTGGAATTTTCGCCCATCGATGAAGTAATTAGGAATTAATATATTAATTTGATAATTCTGTGAAAACACCAAGAATTCTTTTTTCTAAAGGCAGGGACAAGGGGTGGGTGAGGGTTTGTTAGCTTACGCTTACATTTATTTTTGACACACTTAATTCACAGAGTAGAAAAGCAAAATTGTACTGAGTAATGGAATTTGTAACTTGTATTCTTCTGTGGTTGTATTCTGTACACGAGTTAGTATACAACTTCAGCCTGTATTTTACTACAGTGAAAGCTATAGCAGTTACTGATTAACACGTTCACGACAAAGCTGGTTTCAGGACGTAATAGTCTTAGACAAAACCAGTTAATAAATAACTACAAGTTGAGAAATGGGTTCGAGTATTCCAATAGAATCCCAATATCATTGCGCAGTCAAGTTTCGCTGTTTCGGGGTGTGACCCACCCGTGGGTCACATTGTTTATAAATACAAAATACTATCTAGAGACAATGTGACCCACCGGTGTGTCACATTTTTAAGCTTTTTTGATACTTTCCGGATGTGTTTATCAAGTTTCCGCACTTTTTCTTGTCAGTTTCCTTTATTTCAACGTTTTTACCAGTCGTACGCGAGTTTTGTTAGTCCAAAAAGATTCTGTGCCATTCTAGAATGGGAATAATCAAAGTGTTTGAGGACCTAAAATGCCGTAAATGCTGTGTTGGTGGTTTATTGTCATTATTAGGCAATTCTAGATTAGTACCAAAATAGTGTAGAAATCTAAATTTCAGTTCTTAGCCATCAAAATTCGTAAACCACGGAGTTCACACTAATAATTCTAGCTAATGTTCAAGCTTCTATTCATAAAACTGGTCCATAAGCAGTGCTAGAGCATGTAGATGGTGGTGATACACTAAACAGCACTGAGATTTGACTTTTAGGTGGTTTATATCAGTCGAGTAACCTAATTGTCGTTGAAAGGACAATGTGACCCACCGGTGGGTCACAGCCAAATCTGAAAGCTGCCAGCCAAACACTTCAGCGTACATTGTTCCACACAGACAATGTATTAATTTATCGCTTGCGCCACAGACAAAAGCGTGAAATGTGGATAATATTTATATGCATTTGTGACCCACCGGTGGGTTGGGTCACATTGTCGTGAACGTGTTAATGTATTAATAACAGTTCGTTGTAATTTTAACAGTTACGAATACCAGATTTCAGGGCCTTTTGGAGATTATTCTTTCGTTAGATATTGAATTGTTTTGTCTAGGTTGTGGTACTGATATTTTGTTTTTTTCTGATTTTTGAATATTATTTTATTGTCCTAGGTTGTGGTAACCAACACCATTCCCCATGAGATCCAGAAGATGCAGTGTCACAAGATTAAGACGGTGGACGTGTCCATTATGCTCAGCGAGTCCATTCGGCGAACCTACTACAAGGAGTCCATGTCCTACCTGTTTAGAGATGTCACTTTGGAAGATTAGGGAGTTACTCCTGTGCCCCTCTATTGCTGCCCTGGATTTTTTCTGATTTTTATGGACTATTTCCAACCCCTCTTCCCCCTTTTTAATTTTGCTGACGTGCTCGTACTTACTGCGGAACTGTTATTTTTCATGTCAGATAATGTGTACTGTTACCCTGGCTTTTTTCTGTTTTACTCAAGTTTATGATTTTTGGTCGTGTTGGTTTGAAAAAACAACCAACCCTTTGTTTGACTTATTTTAATGCGGGTGCTCGTGTGTAGATGCTATAATAATATGACGGAAGAATGTAAATTGTTGAATCGAGTGTGCGTGTCAGTTTCCTGTAATGGTTTCATGAGACTATGAAAGGAAGTTGCTGAACCTCTAGTCGAAGACTGAATATTGTTAGATTTAGTAAAAAAGCTAAAGGTGACCCCTGGAGAATATCTCCATCCCTGCTTCAGGGACAAATGGTGCCGGTGCTCATCCCCGGATACACAGCCGTAGAGCCAGGAGTGTCACCTCAATTGATGACTGCATCTGTGGAAGGGGGGCCGGCCCTTTAAGGCTTTAAGCCCTACACTGACTCCTGTTACCTTCCCACAATAGTGGTACCCATTTACCGACCAACTAAGGATGGATAGCTGGGTTGGCTAGAGCTCACGGCGAACCGATATGTGTTGTAAAAGATTAGATTAGATATTATATTAGATTTCGTAGCTGTTAAAAAGGTAAACAGTCAACTATCTTGAAACGGGAATCTGTTATTTTCAACTATGTTTATGTCTATACATTGTCTCAAGTTTAAACTACTCTTCTCGAATGTTTCCTTGGGTGCTGACTGCTCTGTTCCTTTTGTTGAATTTGGATATGTTTTTTAGAGTATGGATGTATAATGATTAATAACTAGTATTGGTTTATGTATATAAGACATAGATTGATGTATTAATAAACCGGAGTTCTTGTTCTATTTAGTAGTGTGCTAGCATCAGAAAACTGGTGTGGACCCTTAGCTCAGTTGGTTACAGATCGTCTGAACAGGCAAAAATTTGCTGGTTCGAACCCCGCCAAATTTCCGCCTTTTTTCTTTTTTCCGTCCAGAATATATACATAATGCATGAGTATGATACAACCATACTCCCTGTATTCTGGGCTGAAGCTATGGGCAACCGCATGAGTTACATTCTTCCGATTTGAAATTTCAAAACTACCCAATTATTGCTCCAGTGTGCATTTATTTGGCTAATAGTATGGGACGCGCCTAACATATGCATAAGTTTTTTTATATATTTGTCGTTTGTGTTTGCGAAATTCAACGGCTGTTAGTAAAGCGAAAAATATCTGTATTTGATTCGACCTTCATCGCGTAGGCATTGCTGGAAAATTACTTTGATGGAGGGTTGTCGGAGCTGTCAGCCAATAGCCTGCGTCGGATAGTTTCGGCCAATAATAAATGGAGTCTGTCTAGATTCACACTCTTTTCCTTTACTAGCTTCTTGGGCCTTTTCAAGAAAGGTTAGAGTAGAGTAAAGATGGAATTTTACAGTGTCACTGCGTCCAGTAGGATAGTTTCAGCACTCAGTTTCGTTTCAGCTGCTATCGAATCGTGGATTAGAAGGTCACAGTCTTTCGATTTTTTACAATTCCATCTTCCGTGTTTTTTCTAAACTGTCCGAAACGTGAAACATAGGCAAGACCAGGAACAATAAATGTGGCTTGGTTTAGAAAATAGGGAATTTTAAACGGTCAGAATCATACTTGCGTGCTGGATCATTTGAACTCCAAAAGGCTGAAGTCAAAATCATAAATAGCGCTTAAGGTGATGGTATCCTTTTGTGCAGGGCATTGGTGGTAATTTTTAAAACGCTATAACTTTTGCAATTTTGGGAGTTGGAAAGAGCTTTATACATCGTTTTAAAGCCTATAATCAGTGCATTCACATGAGTTTACAAAAATAGCAAAATCAGCAAAAACTTAGCTAAAATTTTCTAAAATGAAGGCTAAATATAGACAAAAAATTTTTGAACATCGATTTCTCAAAACTGCAGAATCGGCCAAAAGTTCTTTCTGTGCCACGATAAGAAGGACATGGGGGCCGAGACCCAGAGACATTTTTTCGGATTTGGCTCAGCAGGTCTTAATGGTCCAGATTAATGTTGTGCAACGGCCCTGTCTAGACCGGCTGGCCATCTGTGTCAAGCTGGTGGCTGAAATGATTGGCCGGGCTGGGTAGTTTTTTAAATTTTTTTGCAGAAGTTTTATTTAAAAATTTCTATTTTTGTTTATTCTATAGTCTTTGCTGAGACAATAACAATAGTAATAATAGCAAACGCAGGTGCTTGTCAAGTTGAAGCATATTTTTAGTTTAGAGAAGAATATGCAAATTTGGATGGGTCTTTTGCGATACCTGTTGCATCCTAAGCCTGTCCAAGATTTCAAGTGCAAGTTGTCCACACTTTGTAAACCTTTTAGATGCTTGTAGAATAATTGGCTTAAAATCTGCGTTTGGGAATTTCGCCTAACTTTATTTTCGCTGTCTATCATTTCATCCAATATTGGTAGATTGACTGATTGATTTACTGGATCGATTTGATTTCTTTTTATGTTAAATTAATATTTTATTTTAACAAATTCTTTGAATTTTCAATGCGCTACTCGGAAAACCGGCGGTATTTTCTGCAAAAAATCCTTTGCCATTCACGCTCAAAGAGCCGCCAGATTACCCAACGCTATGTCGACATCCAGTTGGCTAGGCTTGACACCGCCGCCGCTAATGCAGAATGCTTTGGTTTAACTTCGGTCATACCGCAGCACTGCCACACAAGCCTGCAAGTTTACACATAAGGACATAGCGTTCTGCAGACAAAGGACAGTTTTGGCTGGGTGTTGGCTAACGTATAAAAGGCTACACTGGCCTGCAGCATCAATCGGCTAGGTTTCATTAACAAACAGGATTTAGTGGGTGCGTGTCTGAGCAAAGCCATGTAATTGGACTCGAAAGCATTAATTAATTAATTTGCATACACGCAGCATTGTTTCGGGACTGTGTGTGGTCTGCAGGAATCAGAAATTTGATTTGGCTAAAACATTTTTAGTGAAATTATGAAGTGTTAAAATTTGCTTTTTGTTGAATTTCGAACCAAATCTTAATACTTCAAAAATTCATTAAACATTTCTAACCTAACCAAAATTCTGATTTCTACAACTTTGAGGTAAGATTTCTTCATAACTGTAAGACTTCCGACTTTAACTTCAAAAAATGTGAAGGTCGGCGACATCGTAGAAAGTTCTACGAACTGCCTGCTGTCTGCCTCTACTGGGTTCTTGGTTGAACTGTCCGTTGGTAACCTCTACTGGGTTGTTGGTTGCAACTTGTTTAATTTGAGTACTTTGCTTTTTTAGGTTTGCTTTGCTTTTGTAACTTCCTGTTATTGTGTTATTCTGCATTAATATTCCATATCATTATGCACTAGTATGTTACTTGTCCAATACGATGATAAGGTGGTCTTTTAGTTTGAATATTGCTGTTTCATGGAAACAAATTGTTTATCTATTCTGTGAAAGTTAATTTTTTTGAATAAAAACAACGGGTATTACAGGAAATGATGTCTTAAAAAACTGCATTTTTAGTAAGAAATTTTAACACACTACTACACTTTCATCCTAATTTCAGGCTACGCACTGCTAAAAATCTCGTCTTAACTGCTGCTATTAGTAATAAATACAGTAATTTCATTACAGCAAACTCAGTAGAAAGGTGTTTTGCGTTGTTACTTAATGTCAATTTCTTCTAATCATGTACATGGTATATGCTTATGTGCAGGGTACGTGTATTTGTGTTGCTATCATCTATCTTCTATTTCTGTTTGTGCTTTCTACTAACTGATTTTTTTGTTAATCCTTTACTATTATTACTGATATTGTAATTCGGCCCTTTTTCTTTTGTCTGACATATTACTAGTTTGAACTTCTGTTGTCATTACGTTAAACTGGTAGATCGCAGTAATACATTAGCTGGGTTTTCTTGGTTAGGTGTGTGAATTATAGGGATTACAGGGTACTTATGCTTAGTGCACTGTTATCCTTTGCACTGTGTTGATTTGATTACTGAATCCCAGGATTCAACTACATTCAGTGTGTTCAGTGTTTTCTGAATCAGTGGATCTTAGTGTTTATGTGAATTCTTCGGTGTTTCATTTGTAAACTTAAAGCTAGTGCTCTTGCTATTAATTAGGTTTAATTTATGGTGGCCAGTTGTTAAAAATCTCTGTATTAATTTTTTTCCAAATTTATGCCCTTCTATTACAACTTCAACTTTTATGTTTGCTACTGCATTTATTGTATTTCTGCTTCAGTGTATTACTCTTTGCTGCTTTGATTTACAGTAAAATTTGCTTTGGGAAAGTATAGTCAGGTAGTTAGGTTGCTTCCTGCAGCTATTACTGCACCGTTGTGTCACTCCTACATGGAGGATTAGCTTAAATGATTGCTAGTGGTTTTACTTTAATATTGGGACTTGGCCTCTCGATTGCAGAAGTGAGATGTGACGTTTACAAGGAAAGTGAGTCTACAGCGGAAAAATGCAAGAAACTAGTAACAAAAATGCCCTACCGGTCATTGCTAAAGGGGAGAATAGGGAAATGCTGCTAAAGCGGAAAAATGCCAATAGTTTCGTGCAGATTAATGCCCAGTCAGCGCCTAAAATGATTGAAACCAGCTTTTGGGTGCAGAATAGGGAAACTAGCCAGCGCCTAAAATGATTGAAACCAGCTTTTTGGTGCAGAATAGGGAAATTAGTCAGCGCCTAAAATGATTGAAACCAGCTTTTTGGTGCAGAATAGGGAAACTAATCAGCGCCTAAAATGATTGAAACCAGCTTTTTGGTGCAGAATAGGGAAACTAGTCAGCGCCTAAAATGATTGAAACCAGCTTTTTGGTGGTGCAGAATAGGGGACTAGCCAGCGCCTAAAATAATTGAAACCAGCGTCTGTGGCAGAATAGGAAATCTGGTCAGCGCCTAAAATGATTGAAACCAGCTTTTTGGTGCAGAATAGGGAAACTAGTCAGCGCCTAAAATGATTGAAACCAGCTTTTTGGTGCAGAATAGGGGACTAGCCAGCGCCTAAAATGATTGAAACCAGCGTCTGTGGCAGAATAGGAAATCCAGTCAGCGCCTAAAATGATTGAAACCAGCGTCTGGGGCAGAATAGGCGCCTCTCGCCATCCACCCTATTCGCGTGAAGTGCTCAGATAATCAATCGCAATGGCGTGAGTATATGCATTGGTATGGGAAAGGCTATGAGATAACTTATCAGTCGAGATGATAAAGTATGTAATTGCACACAAGGAGCTGTACTGAACAATGAGACGGTGCAATGTTTATAATATGGTTTCCGGTGTGACTGAATGCAATGAATATCAAACAAAACTGAATTAGTCACCCAGCCCCTAGAACAAAATGTACATCAAAACATAATATACGTATACGTACGGTACGTAAATAAACACTTCGTCAAGTAGACCTTTTCTCCAGCACGACCAATTCTCCACCACGACAACGTAGTATAATAATACATATATACACGTGTACGCTTGTAGATTGCAAGAATATAAATGGTGTTTAACCTTATCTGCAACTAAGGTTACGCGTGATTTCATGCATTCAGCTGCACGCCCATGAAGGATTC
>JASAND010021473.1:0-48965 GCA_030248195.1 Trissonchulus latispiculum | reverse complement strand
CTATGTACCGCGTGCCAGGGAGCAGCGACCCTACTTCAACGAGACCTGGGTGATTCGTCCGCCATGTCTGTGGCTGTGCATTCCTTCCGACCCAGGTGCCCTTTGATCCAATCTGTGTACCCCCTCCCCTTTTATCTATGGGACAGTATTCATATTGTGGAGCTGTTTGAACTGTTGATTCGGCTTGTTGCTGGTGAGCAATCTGATCGTGTCTGATCTCAATCGATCGTGACTTTCCCAGCAACAAAGCCTTGTCACTTCAGGGCAGCTCTGGTGGTTGACATAAGGGTATATGGCGAGGTGGTAAATCGGGTGATTTGGCAATAAACTGGGGAATAACGGCCCATGGGTGGACCAGCCACAGACCTTCACGACGTGAACTCTATCTTCATGGCCCCGCTGGTCCAGCCAGTCAATGTCATAAACCCGGCAAGGTTTACACCTCTGCCATCCCATGTCCATCAAAGACGGACACTCGGTGGTGGGTCCTTCCCACTGCGGGTTTCCCTCGGTCTGGAGCTGGAAGCACCTGTGCTTGTGGTACCCAGTCGCGGTTTAAGTGGCGACGAATACCAGGACCCATGCAGGACAGTAAAAGCTTTAAGCATGGAACTGCGTTATGGCTTTTCTTTTCGTCATACTGTCATCCGGTATGTTCGGTTCGCAATGACCACCGCTGCCAGGGCAAGCAACGGAAGAAGCGTCAACGCCGACTGGACAATTGCCGACCTACGGACAAGCATTCATTTATCTGGTCACCTTAACGATCAGAATCGATCTCTTCAGCGTCGGTAGACCTTTCCACCTCGCCTACGAAGCCGTTAAAGTTTCGCTCCTCGAACTCGATTGGGGTTCAGGTGTCGTTCATGCGGATTAGTCCGGCTCTCCAGCTTACATTCCAGAATCATTTTCGGCGGACCCTGTATTCGTTGCGGAGGCTAGTGCCACGAAATCGGGGAAATCCCGGTCTCGTAACACGAGCCCTGGGGACCGGCCAATGAGGCGAAGACAGTCAACGAGCCTTTACAGGCTAATCAGCAACTGTCAACCAATAAGTCGCGGCTCCATGATAGGTTATCATTAAACTAATCCTGAGTCTATCGAACCGCAATTAATGGTAACGACATTTCTTCGATTTCTTTTTCAACTTCTACATCATCACCTCTATTCCTGGACCCAGACGACTTTCTTGCTGATATGTTGCGAGCCTGTTAGGATAACCTCGTTGATGCCCTTTCCGAATGCCGTAAGAAAAAAACAGAAGCCGGAGCGATTGGCTCTGAGTCCAAAGGAACCCACGAATTTTGCGATGCAACATTTGGTGGTCCGCATGAACGAAGTCGAAGCGATATTGGTACCGTTTTGACGCGACCAAAAGGCTTTACAGCCACAATCGAGCGCTGCTTGAGCGATTCTGCGATGGCAATTTAAGTTAATGATGACTTACTGCCAATGTCATCAGCTCCAATTGGAAGAACTCCAGTACCAGTACAGTATGGACCACCATCCCGAATCATTAACTGACATGGGTGCCGTCATTCTGCTGGTATCGGGATTATTCCACAGCGAAATCAAGGGACTAGTGGAGGTTCAAAGATCGATAATGCTGTGTCTACGATTCCGGCAACCGATGTAAGCAACTTATGACGATCCTAAGTCGGTGCCACCTGTCCTTGCTTATGAAGAATCTGAACCAGGCAATGCTTGTACGTGGGGTACCGAATCTTCAGCAGGATCTTCGCAGTGTGATGATTTCTAGTCTGGCCTGGGAGTCTCGATCCGCTAGCGTGAGGGGTACTTGGAGCGCTAGGGGTGGTCGTTTGACCTTAGACCGAGATTAGGCGATGCCTCCGTTCGTTACGTTGAGGTTGCTTCGTCAATCCTGTGTGCGAGGGATTGGATTTCCCTGGGCAGGAGTGCGGTGTCCCTTTACAGGGTAAAGGATTTCGACGGCCTTGCTGCAATCTTCTTTGCTGTTTTATTCTATCCCGAAGATAACTATGCTGCTGTAAAATGAAAGGGCGTCTCATGGGGCAGCTACACAGCTCTAAAAGAAGACGGCCGTCTGACATCGCCTATGATCGTGAGTAGGTTTCACTCCTACTCCTTTCATCATCTCAGCCAGCTCTTCGGCCACCTACCGATTCGTTCGTTGTGGTCCATTGGCGGTGGTGTGGGCCCACTGATAGCCAATTATGACTGGAAGAGGTGGACGTCGTAACCGCTCGGTCTTTTTCTCAGGCATTTCGCCATTGATTCGGTAACCACAACACCAGCTCTGGTCCAACGCCGTTTAGGCACTGACAACGTTATCGCAGGGATGCTTCGGGTAACCACTCCGTGGGGTAGTCGGCGGACGATTTCTACGCCGCGTACCAGCCGACCAACGGAGAGAAGCCGTACGGGTTTGAGCAAATCGTCGATTTCGTTAAGCGTTGATGATTCTGAAGCTGAAAACAACAATCTGAATATTTGCTTTTCGATCCTTGGACGTTTGTGGTCGATTCCGGATATCGGGATCAGTCCACCTGCTATCACTCAAACTTCAGCCAACTGGTGAAAATTATCAGCGTGCGTAGATCCGTCTATTCGTGCGACCCAGCGTTTGGCTGTGGTCGAGAAGCATATTCATTTGAAGCTGGTATACGAGCCATTATCAGCCCATGACGATTTCTTTGCACCCTCGTCGGCAAAGAAATTGAAGATGCGTCCAGTTTTCTTATGGGCTCTGGTTCCTTCGAATGCGATGACATTTGAACTACGCAATTCCCAGCTATCCTTCAGAATGTCGTCAATCATCAAGTCTACTTGCCCATCTATATCGACGCAGTACTCACTCCGTAGCCCGATAAGTCGAGGACTTGGGCATGCTTTTTAACGCGTCCCGAAGCTCTGCGTTAACGGGCGGTTGGACCAACCAAAAGTCCCTTGGGGCATATCATCGGCAGCGAGGGCGTATCTGTGGATACGATCAAGTTCACAGCTGTGGCGAAGCTGGTCCCCTCCGGATGATATATTCGGCGTAAAATCGGTTCCTGTTTCAGCGGTTGAGCGAGACATTCGCTTCGAATTACGCCGCGGGCGTTTCAAAAGTTTCAGCAGCGATTCTTTTCATTCGGCGGATGTAAGGGCGGTGGTAGACCTTTTCAGCGATGAGTCCGTTTTCGGGACTGTGCGACCGCACAATTGGGTTATATTGTGCACCAGCTGCAGGGATGACCTGCCTTCCATCAATTGCGCTACATAGGTCAGCTTTGATCAATTGAATATTATGTCAAATATTTTGGAGTTCAGTCCTAGGTTTGGCATGGAAACCGGGACCGAGCGGCCACAATGGGACGTGGAAGTTCGGCGGATGCTCAGTGACATACTCTTTTGCACATCTTCACGTCCCAACTGCAAAAGAGGAGTTTCCGTTGTCGATTTTAGTCTGAGTTTAAGCTTCGGCCGACTAACCAAAATTAAATCTATCATTTTAAAGTTTCAGTTGGCAACACAAAATCATGCAAGCTTCAGTTCTAGTTTCAGTTTCAGTTCATCACAAATGCTAGTTTACCGTCAACGTAGTTAATATAGTACTTAATAATACGATTTTCGAAGGAAAATAAGGAACTTTCAGCAAAGTTATTTATGATCCGCGTTTTGAGGTTTTTTATCCGCGTTTTTATCTTCCACTTCATTGAAAAGTTACAGATTTGTAGGATTTCGGAACTACAGAACACGAAAAGAAACGTAGTCGGATATGTCTTAAGTTTCGCTTTGTCAGAATTTTGATTGCTCGTTTGTGATTCCATTTCTAAGGGTGAATTCATAGTTCGTGTCGCAAGCAGACGCGCCTAGACGCGCGTATGTAAGCGTCTGCATTCGTTCGTGAGCATGCATGTGTCACAATTAATTTTAAACGGTCGACGCGCGTCTCACTGCCTTCGCGACTATGAATGCACCTTAAATGTCCAAGTGACTGCCCCAAGGCAATGTGCAGGACATTTTGATAGTCATTGGCCCAGCTTAGCCCAGCTTTAAGGCAGGTTGTGCGTGTACGGTACGCGGGAAATCTGGCAAAATTTAAGGCTGTTGGCTGACAACTGGACCTCAATTTTGCGACCAAACAGTTGTTCGGGTCTGACTTTAGGCAGTTTTTTGCTAACTGTTATTGAACAGCAATTTTGGCAGTTTGCAAATATAATAAGGTTAGGATTGAGGTGCTGGTACTAGGCATGGGCACGGGTCCAAAAATTTGGACCCGGGTACCCGGTACTACCCGAAGCCATATGTCGGGTAATTGCGACACTACCCGGGTACCCGGGTACCCGAGCACTTTCGGGTACCCGAGAAATTTTTAACCCATTTTTCGGATTTGGCCATTTGGAAATTTAACTTTTTTTCAGGGGTCTTTATTCGCATTGAGCTTAGATTGGATAGATTTGCATTCATTCAAAGGAGTTTTAAAAATTAAAATGGATTATAGGGACTTTCAATTAATTGCCATGGTATCAGAAACTGACGCTGATACAGACAACATTGGTTTTTATTTCATAACTGCGCTCAGATCAGCAATTTTCTGAGTTTCGTACCACCGTTGCCCTGTCCGCTTCCTCTGATCTTTAAATGTTAACAAATTTTAGACATCATTTGGATTATAAGAGCAAATCCCCATGACCAAATTAGCTAACTTCAATTGCATGTCTCTGGAAATTGAAACAGCACAAAAGGCAGCAAACAAGCAAAACCTGCAAACAAGCAAGTACTAAGTTTTAGGTAGTTTATTTTCTTTTCATTTTACGTAATTTCTTAAAATAAACTGTCTTGGATAAAAATGAAATTTTTTGTGATCGGCCAATTCTTTATGAAAGTGGGTGACACTTTCCGAATACATTATTTTAGTGTTCTTTAACATTCTGGGACCAGTCCTGAATTTGTTGGTAAAAATAAGAAATTTTCGGTTATACCATTCGTGTCTCAATATGTAGTCAATACATCGAATTGGTTATTTGGTTGTTATGGCTGAAAGACGGCCCAAAATGAACATGCCTGCATGCTTGCTTCCTTTTACGACTTTTTAGCTATCTCTAGTTGTTAAGTCAGTGTAAGCCAAAAACTATTTTGGGGCTCCACAATGGCGGTTTTCGAGAAAATCAGGCTTTCTTTAAAATTGCTGCCAAATCTTGCGGATAATTTTGGCTTATTTATAGTTGATCTATATACATTCTAATTGACATTTTATGAGTACATACCTCAACTGGAGTTTGCTGCCTTAAGCTAGAGATTTGGTCGAAAAACCATTTTTGCAGAACTGCGATTAATTTGTTCTGAACATCAATTTCTCAATAACTATCCGGTGAATTCGCGTGATCTTTTGGCAGAATACAAATTCGCACTATTTTTGGTTTGAGCTGAAACGTCTCCATTTGAGAGAAAACTGAACGCAAGGTTGCGAAGTTTCGTGTCACCGCACATTTGGCGGATTTCCTGGAGCATTAAGACCTGTTGAGCCAAATCCAGAAAATCGCCCTTCGGCCCACATACCCTTCATATCATGGTATAAAAAGAACTTTTGGCCGATTCTAAAGTCCCCAGTTGCCGAAACTCCAATCCTGCCCACAATTTATGGTCGCCTGTGAAAACAAACCAAATTGAATGACATGTAACCCACTTAACCCCCTCTCCCAAGTACTCTGGGTCTGGATTTTAGAGAACGGA
Source organism: Trissonchulus latispiculum (assembly GCA_030248195.1). NCBI lineage: Eukaryota > Metazoa > Nematoda > Enoplea > Enoplida > Ironidae > Trissonchulus > Trissonchulus latispiculum. Next base: position 43,265 of record JASAND010021473.1, on the reverse strand, counting down.
GAGCTGTAAATCCCCTTAAAGTAATTTTAAGAACAGAAACGACAACGCAGGACTTAGCCCCGTGAAAACCGACCCGATCCTTTTCCGTCAAAGACTCTGAATTTGATAAGAACTGACTCCCCCCTGGAACACCCGTACACAGATTTCTAAGCAAATAAACAAAATGACACACAAAAGATTTGGATGACTTACTTCCCCTATAGTCCAGCGCCAGCCGCTCGTGGATCTGCAGCCGGCGCCGGACAGCCCGGAGGCGTGGTCGGGGGATGAGCGCTGCCTCCGCCATCGCCCCCGCCGGTCCCGGAGGGGCCATCTCCTCATCCACCTCCATGGGTTGAGGTTCAGGGACGGGCCCCTCGGGTTCGGGCTCCGGCTGAGGCTCCGGCGGTTCCGGATCGGCAGCAAGTGGGGCACGGGCGGGCGGCGCGGACCTCCTGCGCCTCTGAAATAAACAAGAAAAAGAGCAATTAGTAACAGAAAAGTTAACATTAAGTTAACTAACAAATTGAAGCAGAGACAGCAAACTTAACACAAATACCGAAGTACAATCAGCGCAAATTAGATTCTATCAATTCACGATCGATCTTCAGCACCAAATAAGCATATTCTTATAGCATTCTATTTGAACTATTGTCAGAATAAATTTATATTAATGTTCACAAAATTTGTGTCTGTTACCTTCGGCCCTTCTGGATCAGGCCGCAGTTGTGAGTCGGCCCCCCTTTTCCTGGACGGCCCCGGCTGGCACCGCTCCGCCGCCCCTTCCCCCTCCGTCTCTTCCTCTCCGGCGGACTCCTCCAGGAATCCGTGGTCGAGAACGGAGGGGCCGGCCCGGACCGGAGGCTCGGGCTCAGGTTGAGGTTCGGGCTCCGGAGTGACGGCCCGAGCCTCGGTCAACGGCGCTGATCGGTGGCGCCGCTCCCCTCCTTGGGTTCCGCTGGTGGAGGGCTGGGGACTTCCCTTCGGAGGGGCGGACCGGGCCGATCCTTCGGGCGGCGGTGTCAGGAGGACCCGAGGATCGGCATCCTCTTCCGGCAGGATGACAGACAGATGGCGGGCGATGTCATCCTGGGAAGAGGACGGGGACACCGGATCCGGAACAGGCTGGTCGACGTCCACGTCCATGGGTTCCTCCGGTGCCCCCTGGTCGGGGTGGGGAGCCATCGGGGGCGCCTGGTCCACGGGAGGGGCCGACTCGTCCGTTGGGGCCCCGTCGCCGGAAGTGCCCGGGATCGCGGAAGATCCTCTGACCTGAGATCGGGTGGGTTGAGATCCTGAAACAAAGCAGAAAATGGAATTAGAAGAGCAATAGAGAAAACTGAATGCTAAAATGACATAGAATATGATAATCAACAAACGTAGTCGGAAACACTTCGGAATGTAGACTAGCTTAACCCCTCTAAATGTTGGACCTCTATTACGTAACGTCCTATTTCACGTGTGACTCTCAAGAAATTGCTTTAGTCGTGGGTTCGAATCCCATATGGGGTCCGAAGTTTTCGGTGCTGGAGTTACAACTATTGAATTTTTCAATATTAAATACCAAATTTCTAGCATTTAATGTATTTAAGAGATTACAATTCGTGGGTCTCGGTAGGTATCTGGCTCACAATTAATTAAACAAATCGTTTTAGGAAAGCCCCCCAGGCCCATACTCCGCAAAACCTGACCTAATGAGCTGAAATTTGGTATGGGTATGTTTTCGACCACGCTGAGTACAAATATCGCAAAATATTTCGTTTTCGCGAAAGTAGATTTTTTGATTCGCAAAGTGGGACCAAGGGAAATTGAAAAACTTTTGTCTTTCTGAAAAGTTGCAGATAGGGATTTTCGCGATCGCACAACACGAACCTGAAGTCCGTTTTTCGGTTCACCTTTCCGTTAGCTCACTGTAAGCTTACAGCTTAAGCTTACAAGTTTAGCTCCGACTGAGCTAATGAAAAGCTGAATCGACAAAACGGAATTCAGGTTCTTGTTCTGCGACCGCCATATATACAACCTTATATACAACTTTTCAGCAAAATCTAAGACAACAAATCGGTTTCTTTTGATCATCCCTTACGAATCAAAACAATCTAATTTAGCGAAAACAAAACACTTTAGGATATTTGAATTCAGCGTGATCGAAAACATACCCGTACAAAATTTCAGCTCATTTGGACAAGTTTTGAGGAATCTGGGCTGGGGATGGCTTTACTAAAAAGATTCTAAATTACACCGAATATATACACCAATTATAGTGTAAACGTAGTTTTCTAGTGTAACTATGGAATAGAAATTGTAAACCATATATACAAAGTCACAAAGTAACAAAGTCTAGCCGGTCATAAATTATACCAAAACGTAGATAATGAAGATTTCCCTCTATCCCCACCCCTTCCCCGTGAATACTATCACTAGGTACAACCCAAAAGCTCTGCACTAAAGTCGCGTAACAAGACTAAGTAATATATATTAAGATAACGAATTCTGAAACACCTTGACCAGATATGCTTTCACTCAATATCTTTAGGTATTGTCTATTGTCATTTTATATATATATATATATTTGTATATATTTCTATTCTTTTTATTTATTTTCTATTTCTATATTTCATTATATAATATTCTAGTGGAGCGGTATAATAAAGCGGCATAAGATCAGGAATAATCTGTTGTTATGATTTAATAGAAACATAATGTAGTTGTTTTATTTGCCACGTCTCGTCTTTGGCAAATTTCCAGCACTGTGATACTCATGCAGTGTTTTGCGAAGTTGAAGTTAGCTTTAATATACATAGTGCAGTCTAACGCCCGATTGCACCAGATCGGGCTAAGTTAGCTCGGTGTTAGCTTAACACCGAGTTAACTCGGTGCCAACTATTCTGCAGCTGAGCGTCAGCTGAGTGTTAAACTTTAGTCCGTTGCACCAAATTAGTCTTTGTAAAGAATTACAAACTCTAAGCTTCAGCTCAGCGTTAAAGTTACCCAATCAAATTTGTTTTCTCAATCAATGTATCCAATCATCATCTTTCAACATTAACTGGATACTACTGTAACCTTGAGTTTAACTCCGAGCTAAGTCTTTCTTCCCTTTAACTCTGAGCTCAAGGTTATCATTTAAGTATTGGATCAAATTGCAAATGTCACATACAAAGCAAAACTGCGAAAACCTTTTTTCAAAAAAACTGAAGTATTCTTAAATGCCTGATTGAACAATCCATAACGAATGTTTCTGATAAATGAAGGCGGAAATGTTAGAAATTGAGTTAGTCCTCAGTTAATCCTGCTCACAATCAGAGTTAAATTTTGCATGCTGAAGACTAACTTAACTCGGAGTTAACCTCGAGGTTAACTTGCCCTTATTTGGTGCAACGGATAAGCTAAGAGTTAACAGATTAACGCCGTGTTAACCTTGAGGTTAACTTAACACCGAGCTAACCCTGGTTGGTGCAATCCACTGTTAGTTCGCGAAGTTGAGGTTTGCTCAGCTCAATACAGTGTTTACAGTTTTATATGACTCCAATCATTAAGTGACAGTGTTTTCCGATTGCAGACTGTTAAACCTCCGATCCGGCCATATTACACCAACATTTATGACAGGAGGGGGAACCAGAGTCGAAGCTTAATGGGCATACATGGCTAAATAGCTGGCTAAATAGTTCAGTATCTCAACAATAGTCCAAGTCGGAGCACCGTTATGCAATGCCAAAGAGGAGCCCTCTAGTGGCTTACTCTTCTTCTATAATATAGGAGAAAATCATGGACTCTTGGTCTTACTCTTCCTATTATAAACTCTTGGTAATACTGCAGTATGGTAATGCAACTAGTGCAACAATTGTCCAAGTCGGAGCACCGTTACGCAATACCAAGAGGAAGCGAGCTAAGCAGCTATACTCTTCTGTTAATAAAAAAAAATGGGTTCCTGCTGTGAATACACTCTCCAATTTGAAAACCAGTTTTTCGTTTCCTGAATTGCAGTGGAAGATTTTTCGCATCCAAGTGACAAGGGGATCGGCGAAATGTTGCGAATCTCCCCGACGCGAACCCTTCACCCCACCAATCTCGTGGTTTTCGATTACCGTAAATTATTGTTTATATTTGTGCGTAACGCTTAGCAATCACGGTAAAACAGTGCACATACAAATCCAAAATAGCAAAATATCCCCAGCGTTTTGCAGCCAATAAATAGGCTTTGGTCCTCTGTAGTATGGATGAAGTATTATTTGTCATGGAAATTTTAGCTTCAAGCATAAGATATTATTGAATTGACTAAAAATGTAAAACAAACTTTAGTTTTTAACGATTTTAGGTAAATATTCTGTGACTATATCTAATATCAGAATATACTCACCAAATTGGTCCATTTAGAATCTGGAAGCAGATTAAGAAAGAAAAATATATAATGAAAAATAAAATATGTACAAAACCTATATAGAGAATTTACAGAAACTATGAGAAAACAAAATGATCATTTAAAGCGCTGATTGATAAATTGAATCAATGTTAATGAATCAATTCAAAGGAAACTTTTTCAGTTGTAGTTGTAAAATTTCTAAATTATGCAAATTAGTTTGCTTTTATTCCATTTACTGCCCTATTTGCTCAGGACAATCTTGTCCAATCTGAAATTCCAATTTATGTTTTTCGTTTAGGGTTATTTCGGCGTGGAAGGATTGAAAATCCGGAACTAGACAAAATATCGAAATTGTCACTAAACTAAATTTCAGAAATCTCACTGAAAGCAACTGAAAACAATGAAAAGGAAGAAGAAAGTCATGCACCACAGAAGGTCTGGAAAATTTTGACTTCCAGTGGGAGTCAAACCCACCCCCATTGAGCTTAGGCAAATTATCTGATTATTGATACGTAAAGTGTTGATTGCCAGTCATGCAACAGATTGTTGTCCCTGGAGCATATTACATATGTCCTGGAGGTTTTCACCCTCCCCAGACCTGGACCTCACATCTTCCAGAGGGGTTCCTCATCCCTAATCCGGATTTTCCGGTTTTTTGGTGGTTTAGTTTTGTTTCCGAATTTTCCTTCTGTCCAGCCCGGTCCACTACCGGACTCACCGGGTCTATCGCGTTACCTGTGTCTCAAATTTTCTCTTCTTTAGGCAAAAAACCAGAGAAATCCGGTTTTCCGCACCCTTTCCCAAAATTTCCCTATTGCACATGTCTGCCACGGAGCCACAGACACTAGAGTTGTCATCCAGAGCTCAGGTGCCACTACTGGATCCGGAGCCAATTCAAAGCCCTGGCCCAAAGTTGGGGCTTTCTACAGTTCCCAACCTAAAGCCCGTTCAGGCTGTGTGCCCGAGAGAAATCTCAAGACTCAGGAAACCAGGTCCGGTGAATCCGGTAGGCCCGGCTGCTAAGACCAGCGGCCCGGTCCCAACAGCCACACAGCCCGGGAACAACCCCAATTGACACCGTTAACTGTACGCTGCCACCGCCGGCCAAAGTTTGCCGAAGGGGATACGCACTACCAGCGGATCCAATTTTAGCTAGATCCTCTCGAAGCACTGTTTAACATAATCAGATCTACAAATGCTCAGAAATAAGCAAATGCAGTCTTAGTTTCAATCGGCAACCCCAAAATAGTTTCAGTTTAGGTTGTTGCTTCAGTGACTAGATTTTTAACAATACTGAAATTATAAACTCTTATTTCCATTATAACTGTTATTATCTGGTATGACGACAGCACTAAGAAGTCGTGAAAGGGACTCTGTGTTGTGGAATTGAGAAGAAATTTGACAGTTACAGCACTCAGCAAGGGTACTGTATGTGTAATAAGCGTGACACATCCTTTGCACGCTAACTACTTACCCCCACGATCTCAAATTGGACCCCAGGGACCCTGAAATTACGACCTGGTCGAAGTGGGGTACGCTCAGTCGCTGCGTGCTGAACCTCGAAAACACAAGCAGTACGTGCGCGAATTTTGTGTCTGTTTAGAGCTTTACAACACAAACATAGCCGCCGAACTTATTGATATACTATGGTCCAATTTGACGAGAGATCAGCCGTTGGCGTGCAGAGAATGTGTCACGCTTATAATATATCGAGTCTGACAGCTCTCGTAGGGCCTATTTCTTTAAAGATTAAAATGGTCGGATTAAACGGATTAAAAATCAGCCGGATTAAAATTTTAATTTCTCGTTTATTCGTTTAATCCTACCATGTTTAAACCGCGGATTAAACAAGTTGATTTTAATTCATTTAGTCCGCCATTAAAGAAACTGCGATTAAAAATTATAATCCGCCAACTTTTAATCCATTTAATCCGCGTAGCTGCACGAAGATTAAAAGTTAGCTAACAATGCAGGCGGAGGATTAAACGGATTAAAATTAATCTTTAAAGAAACAGAGATTAAGCAGGTCGGGTTGACTCGTTGCGTTTTTAATCCGAAGTGTGAATAAAGAAACAGGATTTTTAATCCTAGTTGCATTAAAGAAATAGGATTAAATTTAATCCGTTTAACTCGTGTGACTCGCCGGATTAAATTTTAATCCGTTTAATCCGCGGTGGTATTTCTTTAATGCGGATTAATTTTAATCTAATCCGTTTTATCTTTAAAGAAATAGGGCCATAGTCTTATGTATATATTACGTACTGAGTGAGTAAGCTGAGTATATTACAAGTTGTTTGGAAGTTTTCTAAAGCTGAACAGGGTTCATTACGGTAATCATTGTCCCAAGTTGTTTCTCGATATTTCCCTAGTGTAATATAGCTAGCTTTAGCTATCTGCCATTGCAAATTAATGCTTAAAGCTAACCAGATAGCAGCGGAAGTGTCTATAAGCAGGAAAGAAAGTTGCATATTACCAAGCACCCAAAAAATCAAATGATGCAAGTAAGTGCATGATGCAAACCCAATAAATCTTTAATTAAATCATTTAACTACTTGAGTGAAAGACAAGTAAGGAATGTGAATTACGTAATTTTCAGAAAATGGCTTACTCACCAGAAGGCTCCATGACAAAGAAAAAGTAGTAGAAATATATTGCAAAATAAGTGAAATATTAAAAATATACAAAAATTTATTTACAAAATTTACAGATACAAAGAACACAGAAAGGAAATGTCATTAAATTGGTAGTTGATGTGATAATTGCAGATTAACAAGTGTTTACAAATTCTTTCTGAACTTGCTTCTAAATTTCCTAATATGCAAATGAGCTTTTGCTTTTCAACTTTTCAAAGGTTATAAAGAGTCAAGTTTAATTCAGTTGATCAAGCTTAATCTATATATTAAGCATTCTTTTCATTTACATTACATTTACATTAAATTCAGATTTCGGCCGCGAGCAGGAGAAAATAGTAAACCGCAGAAACGGAGAAAATGAGACCCACATTCAACCTGCAGAACCTCTACAAAAACCGATGAAACGAATAACTTATCCTTTAAAGGTGGACTTTAGAACTTCTGGATAATTGAACGGATCGGACCGCAGATTTCCTATTTATTTCATTTTTCGCTCTTTCCTTTTTCATTTTATTGAACTAAACTCTCGAATTTTAGGCGCTTCATTAAAATTAAATAATGAGGATTCATGTACCAAGGTTGATTTTTCCTGGTTTCAAACAATTTCAGTTACGACCAAAACTTTCTACTATTTACATAGCTAATTACGTAATTAACTAACTAACTAACTAACTAATTTACATAATTTGTTAATTTAGCATTCAATGTTTTTATAATTAAATAAGTGACATGGTAATCTGTTGGTAATATATAAACATGCTTTCTGCATCTTTTTGCAGCACAAAAATTGCCAAGCAAGCTTCTCCTTAAGTCGATGGCTAGCAGTGCTGTGGTAACCCTTCGTTCACTATTTCATGGTCAAAACAAGCAAAGTGGCATGAATGGGTTGCCGCTGTCATTTTTCCTCTTATAAACGGGATATGTCAATTATCCTACGATATTACTCCTTGTTCATATGACAACTTTTTATATACTCAAAGAGATCTTTCGATTGATACCCATATTGTCGTTTTTCCATAACTTTTGATTTTGACCCATTTTGACCGGTTTTGGCCATTTTTGACCCCTTTGAGGTCCCGTAACTCATTTTCTGTACATTTTGGTGCTTTGACCCTATTACAACTTTTTATCTACGTAACAAGAGCTTTCCAATGATGCTCATATTGAACGGTTTCCGTTACTTTCAATTTTGACCCATTTTGGCCGGTTTGGCCATTTTTGACCCCTTTGAGACCCCGTAACTCATTTTTTCTACATTTTGGTGCTTTGACCCTATTACAACCTTTCATCTACTCAACGAGAGCTTTCGAATGACACCCATATCGACCGGATCCGACAATTTTCAATTTTGAGCCATTTTGGCCGTTTTTGGCCATTTTTGACCCTTTTTCGCCTCATAACTCAAAATAGGTACATTTTCAGGCCTTGACCCAATCACAACTTTTTCATTACTCGTCGAGAGCTTTCGAATGATACCAAAATTAGCTCATTTGGACAACTTTTTCATTTTACTCATTTTTACTCACGGGGGTGCTCCGGGAGCACCTCTGCTCCCCCGGGGCTCCCCGCGCTTCCGGGAGCAGTTCAAGTCAAGACCTTCAAAATGAGGTATCAACCACCTCTCTACCCCTTTCCAATCTCGAGATAGAGGGGGGACAAGAATCCGGAGAAGAAATAATAATAAATAAATAATAATAATAAATAACGGACATACCCAAGTTAAAGGGTTGCCTTTTTGTTGAAAAAGCGGCAACCCAATAAATTAATGTTAATTTACTACGATAAATCTACTGCTTGAAGAGACTATCTAGAATCCATCAGCAATCGAGCAATCAATCAAGCAATCAGTAATCACCTACATATATACAGTGAGAAAGACCTTTTCGCAGAGATGGGTAGCAATTGCCGTTTTGGCTACGAATTTCATTAGGAAAAGGACTATTTCGAGTTCGTGATGGCATGAATTTGCAGTGGGAAGCTTGAATGAGAGCTATCTTCTGAGCCATGAGTGCGCCGAAAGGTGTGCACACTGGATTCGAATTCCGGTTTCAGGCCGTTACCCCTCGAAAGGATCGACCCTTTCTGGGTGGGATGAGTCTCGGGGGTGCGGGACTCCCCAACACAATCCCCGAAAGCACCCCCTATTTCGAGTTATCAGAACATGATCGCTTCACAGCTTCTATTTCTGAAATTTTTATTTTACAAGCTTTGAATCTTGTTATTTTCAAACAGCTAATATCTCACAGTAAAATTATGACGACCTTCTTCGGTGTCTCAGCCACTTTTTCCAAAAAAGTGCTTTCCCAATGCTTAGCATGCAAATTAGCTTGCAAAAATTACTTCCCAAACAAACAATTTTAGACCCTTCTTATGATGAAGCGGAGAAAAGGAGTTGAAATTTTAATTTAGAAGCTAAAATTGTGCTTTCGTTAGGTAATAATGAGAAGTGAATTTCGCGTCACTGAGCTGAAATGCTGAAGATTGTATGCAAACGTTTTAATTTGTATATCCTCTTTAATTCACTGCATATGCGAATTCTGAGGAATAAACTCCAGCTATTTTTCACTAAACCCTGCAAATCTGGACATATTCTAATAGTAATATTCTAATAACATTGTTACTTTCATTTTCCATAAGTTAGAATACATACGTACATATATACAGAATGTCAATAGGAACTGTTCATGAATAAGTCAATAAGTCATTAATTTAGTCAAAATTGCTTTAGGCTAAAGTTCGCTCACCGCTAGGCTCCATAGAAAACTGTGAAAAGAGAAAACGAAATAAATATAAAATAAAGAAAAAATAAAAATATACAAGAAAACTATTTACAGGATGTACAAAAGTTAAAGCAAAAAATAAATTTCATGTAAGCGCTGATAGAAGAATTGAATAGAAGTGAACGAATAAAGGATTTTTTCAGTTTTAGGATTAACTTTTTAAATATGCAAATTAGTTTGGTTTCGTCTCAATTGTGCTACCACTAGTTTATCAATTAGAGTTCGGAAACCTTGTATAATAATTTATATCACAAGATTATTGAAAAACTCTTTATTTTCTTATTTGGTCCACAAAATATTTCCTACAGGCTTTACAAAAATATCAATTTCAACTCTCCATTCGGTTATAGAAAAGACTAGTTTCAATAATTAATTAATTTAGTTAACTAAAGCTAAATTCAATTTGCCATTTCGACTCCGCACAAAACGGGTAACACACACACAATTCAGGTAAGTGCAAAGCCTGGTATAGGTGGGAAATTCAAACTTCGAAATAGTTTGCGAACCTTAGCAAGCAACTGCTAACAATAATTGCTTCATGGTTTTTGTAATTTGGAGGTGACTGTCAAAAAGGCAGTCACGGGTGAAAAACTCCGCTTTTGCCACATCCATTTTCCACGGTATTTTTGGAACTAAATGTCACGTCTGGTGGGGCGAAATAAAGCCTAACATAGGCTCATCTTATTTGGATCTGATTGGTAGTTTTAGACTCTTCTAATCGAAGACCTCTCGGCTTTCCCCAATGGGAGCACAATTAGTGTTGTTGCCCGGCCGATTTTTTGACTCGGCCGGCCGGACCCGGCCGGCCGAGCCTGTGAGCCCGGCCGGCCAGCCGGAACCGGCCGGCCGCCCGGTCAAAAAGGGCCGGCCGGTACAAGTTTTGCCCTATTTTTCGTGCATTTTGCAAAATATTTAGCATTAATTTATGCATTCAGTTACTCCTGCTTATGTATAACAGATAAAATCAAATAATCAAATAGTATTTTTTCTGAAGACCGGCCGGCCGGCCAGCCGGGAGTTGGCCGGCCGGCCGGATTCTCAGCATTGTGGGCCGGGTCTTCCTCGGTCGTCCAACAACTCTAAGCACTTTGCAACAATAAAGAGAAGCCAATATGGCTAAGTCTTAGTACTAAGATATGCATAATATCGAGAGTACATAATAGAATAAGAGTATGAAACTTTTACATTATCATGTAGTAAGCATGCTTGACATGCTCGCACTTGGGTCGTTAATGCGACACCCACCCCGCTCCCGAAAGACTCGAAGCGGGCTGGGCCTACCTGCTGGAACTAAATGCACGTTTCCATCGAAATGTGTGTCTCTGATCGCTGATTCGCTAATTAATTAGTACGGTTCTTACAGTATTTTATTAGTAATTTGTATTAATGAATTACAGTTTTGATTAAAAGCGGTTGCTCAACAAAAAACTCGTAGGAATGTAGTTTGCGCCAAACATTATGCCAAATCAGACAGAGCAAAAAATCTATGGAATTAGTTTTTTTCTTATAATATAATAATAATTAGAATAATCCTAATTAACTTATAATTAATTAATCAAAATTGCTAACAAAACATCTACCGTAAGCCTATTGCTAACTATCGAGTCAGCGAACAGCACAGGCCTGTATGAAAGCGTCTACATAGTTCCAGATGGGATTCCGTCCCGAGTTAACGAACCGGGCAGTGAGCAGGTTGAGCATGTTCAATACTTCATAGTGTAAAAGTTTCACACTTATTCTATTATGCACTCTGCGGAACGCAATTATGCAATGCGGAACTACGGATGATATCTGGCATAAGAAGTCATTCGTAAAAGGATTTGTTTTTCAATTCAATAATTCAGTACCTGGTCCAAAGTTCTGTAATCTAGCGGACTAGTTACCATAACAGTATATAACAATAAATTACTAAGTATTAATTAATAAGTAAATTATTGAGACCCACGGATTAAAGGTGAATTACCAGACACTTTTGGATACACAGATGTACTACATCACTCAAACATTATTTGGCCTGTCAGCTCTGGGAGAGAGTTAAGCAAATTCAGACAACGGAATTTTCAGCAAATTTGCGACAAAAATCTGCTGTCTGTCCCAAAGTTGGACACAGAAGCCTGAAGACATCATTAGCAGAAACTCAGACCCGAAAAATGAAAAAAAGCGAAAAACGTTTAGCCTAAGATTGTACCCGCAACTTTTGGTTTTCATCCGCTCCATCTATATTTTGTCATCCGGGCAACGTCGAATCAAGTTTGCTTGAATTCGAACCACACTTCGACAGCATTGGGGGTGGGTGGAATGTAGACTCATCAAACTCTGCCCGCGACAGACCCGCCAGACTTTGCCGAATCCAAACTGTAGTGACACGTTTTTGAATGGGCATATCCAGTCCCTCCAAAGACTCACCACAACCCACGAATGTGCTGGGGGGGGGTTGGTTGACTCACTTAGAGCTCAAACTCCCAGAGGGGCAGCTCACCGCCTATGATCCGGATTTTCCGGTTTTTGGGCAAAACCCGGAAAAATCCGATTCACCCCCAAATTTCCCCTCCGGCACATCTTTGCCCATGAGACAAGCTAAAGTTGGCAGTTGAAGCATGATGGCTGCAGAAAGCTATTTGGACCAAATTTTAATTTTTGAACAGGAACTGCCCTTTGCAGACCCTTCGAAACGGCAATACTTTTTCTATTTCCTAGACTTAATGTAAAGCTGCCAGAACATACGTAACAAATTAAAGTTGGTAACCACAGTTCACCCATATCAATTTTCCCTTCAGCTTATTATTTGTCGTACGCAGTGAAGAATGGTTCAAAAATTTTGGCGTCAAGGTGACTTCATAGTCGTGATCGCACAAGGAAGCGCCTCGGAAGAAATTTCCCAAAACTGAGTATGCAAATTAGTTTGCAGAAACTCGAAACTTCCGCCCTCCCAGAAGAAAACGCTGGGGGTTCACGTTCACTCGCGGCTAATTCTCTGAAAACTCGCCATTAAGATCCATTTGCACCCATGTTCTACTGAATTGAAGTCAAAGAAAATGTTCATTTAGACAAATAAAGATGTTCAATTCACCAATGCTATTTACCAACGAAGTACTGTTTATTAATATAAGCGAACCATAAATCTAGTACTAACTTGGGAAAGGAATAGGAAGATGGAATCAAAGTTACAATTTTTGAATAAAACCTTAAGCTAAGAAAGATTAGTTTTTAAATTAAGTGCACTTAATATTAGGTTAATTTTATATGATTAACATTATTAATTGATTATTATTAGCCAACTATCAATAAGCAAGTTTTGTAGTTGTGACGCAGCCGATTTGGGAGTACTCAAGCTCCTTATAAAATTATAGTAAATACTAAATAGTTCTAACTATACTCACCACTAGGCTCCATGTTGCGCAGAAGAAGAAATAAAAAATTAATAAATTAATACAAAAATAAATTAAAATGTACAGGAAACGTATATACAAAATTTACAAGAATTTATAAAAAACCAAAATTTCATTAATTTTTCACTTGATAGTAAATTGGCAGCTGTAACATTGATTTGGAGAATGATTTTCTTTTTCGTAATTTCCAAAATATGCAAATTAGTTTCGCCTTTCTCTTTAGCTTAGTCTGCTAACAGTTAACGCAGAGAAATGAAGTAGCAAGGAGAAAACTCTGCCTTAATTTCGAAGGATATTCGGAAATTTTACCCTGGCAGTCTTGGCAATAAAAATTTTCCGTCAAGAATTGCAGTGCAATTGCAGTCAGTAGCATTTTCTTTGCGCTGTATGGCTTTAAGTTTTTAGTTATATGCCCATCAAATAATCATAAAACCGTCATAATCTGTGTAATCAGGAATACACATTTACGGGGCAGCCAAAACCCCTTAAAACCAGATTTATTAATTTATCATCAAATTATCTTCTGCTTAATCTAATACTCTAATCTAATTTTAGCTATGAAATAGTTAGGTAATCATAAGTAATTTTTCCGGTAGTAATAAACAGATTAATGTGAGTTAATGAATTTTATCAATACTTCAGACCACACAGATTTTGTTACTTATTATAAAGTTTAGATTGAATTATTGGATAATGCCAGGCATATTTTTAACCTTCTTTCCAAACATTGGTTAACAATAATAGCTAACATATAATAATAAATGTTACTTAGTATATAGAGTAAACATTGATCCGTATACAATTGCACTCACAGATTAGAAAACTGATTTTTATATTGAAATATTCTAAATATTAAAATTGAAGGTGTATACTCACTGTTAGGCTCCATATTAAGCTGTTGAAAGAGAAAATGAAATAATAATAAAAATACAAGGAATAAGAAAATAAGAAATATACAGGAAACTATTTACACAGTGTACAAAATTTAAATAAAAATAAACAAAATCTCATATAGCGTTGACTGAAAAATTAAATTGCAGCGAATAAATTAATTGGTTGAGCAGAGTTTTAAGTTTCGTGACAAACTTTTTCAAATATGCAAATTAGCTTGGTGTTTCCCTTAAATTTAGTTGGTCATCAACCAAATCAAGTAGATCAATCAAGTTTCCTATTTCAATTCATCTTATTGAATCACCCGTCATCCGACCTGACTTTCTGTAAGTCTCAGACCTGATAAGATAACACAGAAAATCCGATAAAACAGAACTCAGACACGGAAAATTTGAAAACTAAAATTTCACATTCTTTGAGATTCTCTCAAAGACTGAACCAATCAAACCATTGAATTTCCTAAGTCTTCCTTATATTTTGTTGGAAATTCCTTTTAGTCAATTGCATATCGGTTTCAATTTTCTCATTTCGGATTATATCGTAGCTTGTCTCGTTTATATCATCCCTGCGCCTGCACCCTCAATTTTTGATTAGTGACCAAGTGCTCTGAGTATTAAGTATTGATATATCGTTGATCATCAAATATTACTAAATCATCAAATGTTCAACTTTCAATTCAACTTTCTCAATTTGCAAACATTGCCCATGATTCTGCTGAAGTGCTGTGGATCGGACTCCAATGCCCGTTTTTCGGTTTATTGGTGAATTTTGGTGGCTTATGGAGTTAAATGAAATTGTTACTTCAGCACCTGAGACCCGATATATTAGAGCCTCTGGTGGGTTTCAAACCCGCAACTTCCGGATTACCTGCGGTTATTCCGGATTCCAGATGCTCTGCCATAGAACCCGTTAGGCCAGACCCGGACCCGTCCAGATCCGGATCCGGCTACCCGGTAGAGATGAAACCGGGTCACTATTTACTGACCCGGTGACCCGGTGACCCGGTGACCCGGTATTTTTGAAAATTCAGGTTTAAGCTTGCAAAAATTAAAAATACTTTATTGGGGTGCGGTGAGTGTTTTTTACCATTTTGGACACTTTTGACGACTAAAATATCAAGTTTGCAAGTTTTGCTTTCCTTAAAGTAGTAGCATTGGAAAGTGAATATTGTAAGTAAGCCGGAAAAATCAAAACGATTTGCACGATTTTTCACTCAATAAAGTGAAGTAAACTACATAGCTTTTTGAATCAAACAAAGTGGAACAAAATACTTTGTCAAAGTCATAACATCATCTAATTCTAATTATAGGGTTTAACATTAGCACTTTTGTGTTTTATCATTATATGTTTTAGAAAAATATTTCATTTAATTGTATGACGGAAGTTTCACTCAGCGGAAATTCTTTGGAAATATTTTTTCGTTTATCTAGGATTCAGAGAATATGAAATAAAATCAATCACAATTGGTTCCTGAAGTAAAACTCAGAATCTGTAAACCTTGTTTTGCCGAGATTTTCCTTCTTACCGAGATTTGAAACCCACAGTTTGACCCTCTCCCTCCAAAAATAAGAATAATAATACGGTAGATGGAGCAAGATTTCAGACTCTCAGCGCCCATGTATTAGTTTTCATTTTCTATTTAAGATTCAACGCAATCATTGTAGTTTCAAACCTAGATCTAAGCTTGACTGGATATTACAAATATATGAGGATACTACTACAGCGACAAGCATTTAAAAAAACTACACGATTAAGTTAAGAATATTTCTATTGCTAGTTTTTGAGTAATTATTGATGTTTTCAGTTGGCGAAAATTGGTAAAACTTTGAAAAATATCCTATAACACCAAAAATACCTCCAATCAAAAATACCGGGTCAAGACCGGGTCAGAGCTCCTGACCCGGTGACCCGGTGACCCGGTCCATATAGTGGCCCGAACTGACCCGGTGACCCGGTGACCCGGTTTCATCTCTGGACCCGGATCTAAAGAACAACCAGTTTGCATTTCAAACCATCACTGCATTCTTAAATTTCGCAGCAACTTTGTTAATAGCCAAGTCATGAATAAAACCTGTGATAAGCTTTAAGTAAATTTATTTCAAGCTTTACGACAATTTTATATGGTTTGAGTGCCAGGATTTGGGGATCTCGCTTGGATATTGGTAGCAAATTTTGTAATGAGTCCAGTGACAGTGCGAGACAGCGTTCTTCGGATAAGTTATGTACGATTGCTCTGGACGAAAGAAGGTGAACGCATTTTTGGTGGCTTGTATTTAAAAAACTATGTCCTTGAGTTTCTTTGCTACGTTTGCGTGCATTGCGAAATCTTATATTAACTTATCAGTTAGAGTTATCATGTTTCTATTTCCAATTCTAGCTACATATTTTGTTTCTAGCCCAGCAGAGCAACATAGATTAGAAAGACCTCAGCTAGGCAACTACTAAACATTCTATCCCAAAGCCTAACGCATCGGTTCCACCAACCTTCTTAGAAAAACAACAAATTATAATGTTTTAACATCCCTAAATGTATTTTGGACCCTGACCCAGATTTGGACCCGCGGGTCCTAAAGTTGGACCCCGGACCCAGCCCGGCCCGCGGGTACCCGCACCCGGCGCCAACTCTGGGTTCCCGTTTGTGGGGGGGTCGCTCAGGCAGGCTAGGTTTGGCTCATTCTGATTGGCTGGCGGCGACCCTCCTCCCCACCAAACGGGGACCACCTTTTGTAACCCCTCCGTCAAACGGGGACCCATTTTCAAATAGAGCAAAAACTACCTTTGCTAGACCTCCCCCCCCAAACGGCAGGAGGTTTCCGCGATCCGATTGGCTGTTGGCTGCCTCCTACCAAACGGGGACCTCTTTTTGCCCCTCCCCTCACCAAACGGATGCGCTGTCAATTTGGTCGACCCCCTTCTTATAGTGCAATTATACACTCTTGCTGCTACTGAAACCGGTGTTCTGCAACCGGAACCGGTCCGGGCCCTGGTTACTGATAGCCTTGAAGAAAACTTCGGATAAAGACATTCAGTGTTAGTATCTCCACCGCATAAAAACCGAATATTCGCTGACTCCACTCCCAACCAGATCATACCGACTGGAGTCAGTTGGCAGGGTAAATGCTAAATATTAGAAAAATAGAATATAAATTAAATGGAATTCACTGGGCTGACTGTATCGCCCCCCCCCCTCATTGTGAAAGCGGTTTTTGCGGAGTTGCGTGTCAAAGCATTTCTGGAAATTATTATGGATTTGCAATTATACAATGTTTTAATAATTAGTCTTTAATTAATGATAATAATTAATAATTAATTGATCACCATCGGCTGATGCTTTGTAGAAATATGCTTCAAATTGGACCGTTATGCAAATGACTTGCAGGAACCTTCCCCGTTCCGAAAAGTTGGATTAAATCGACACTGATGTTTTCTATATGACCTTGTGGATTACACAGCTTATTCCCCAAAATATCTTAACTCCTTCGAGCTCAAAGGAATTTCAAATTTCTAAAACTTCAACCAATAAGTCAAGAGTTGACTGGATTCAACCTCCGATTCACTGAAATGAAAGGGCTATACTCCTGCAGCCTAGTGCTTCTACTAGAAGTTAAATAATAGGAACACTGAAGTTGCGAAAAATATATACATAGAGCACACGACTAGTGAAGTCCTTAATCCTCACTCATTCAACCATTTACAAACATACGTAATTAATAAATCTAATAAAAAGCGATAAATTTTCTGGTTAAAATTCACGGCTTCATTCATCGTAATTGTGTTATTTTCCCAACTTTTTTGTTACCTAATTTTATGTTCTGATAAGTAGCGACCAGTCCTGCCAAAAACAAAGTACAGAATTAATTAAAATTGTATGAGTATAACCAATGGAAATACGATAGTTAGTCTTACCACGAGTGGCCATCAGATGAATAAATTAATTAAATTAAATAATACTAATGAAATATATACAAAAACTATTTACAAGTATTTACAAAAAACACAGAATAAACTAAACTATTCATTTATTGCTGGAGTAATCTTGCTAGAAGCTTAGAAGAGTGAAAGCTTTCTAAGTTTTGAAAAGCCAGCTTAAATTATGCAAATTAGTTGAAACCCAAATTTGTCATAATTAGTAATTGTTAATTAATTAAAATCAATAAAAGCTATTTCAAACCTATTACATTTAACCAAGGCAACAGGTCACGTAATCGTCTTCATTATGATAAATTTAATAATAGTTAAATTCAATTACCTAATTCAATTAAACTATAGCAAGGAATTAATTAATCTAACCCAGTAATTAATTTTTTGAATTAATTCTAAAAGTTAATGAAATTGTTCACATCAGCAGGTATTTCACCCTGAAGTATTGTACTCACCAGTTGGCTCCATATAGACGAAAAAAACGAATAATACAAATAATTAAAATAAAAATACTAAAAATATACAGGGAAACCTATGTACAAAATTTACAGGAAAAATAATAAAAGAAAAATCTCATGGGCTTTAGTTGATTAATAGCAAAATTGTAGAATGAATGGCTAAGTGGTATGTTCTGTAAAGCTGTTCAGAGTTTCGTTCAAATTTTCCCAAAATATGCAAATTAGTTCCGTTTTCCTAACAGTTCAGCTTTCTGAGCTTCGTGAATTTTTCGTTTCTATCTAGAAATTTGGGTATCATAATTTTATTTTTTGGGAAATTTTTCACCTTACAGGAGAAGACAGAATGTTGCCCTATTCTGCTTTGTTTATCATTATGCAATTCGAAGTTGCAGATTTGAAAAAAGTCGAGTTTCTTGCCAAAGTTAAAATATCCGACATTAACTGGCAAAGCATTTTCCTGATTTGAAAAAAATGAAACAGTTCAATTGAAATTATCCAATTTCATTTCAATTTTTATCAACTGACTGAATTTGTATTGATGGTTTCGGTCCACTTTATTAACTTGAAATTATGGAAATGCTTTGGAAATAAACCGAATGTCATTTGACCTTAATTTCATTGTCATTTTAATTTGAGGTTTTATCCTTTCCTTTCTGGCTTGGTGCAACTTAGCCTTCCATTGTTTATCTGGCAGAGAATTTCAGCAATAAGTTTTATGTTTTGTGTTGTAATTCTGTTTGAGTTTGAGGGCCGGATTTTTGGACTTATTTTTATATTATAATTATAAAGGAAATTTATACTATATTATAATTTTTATATTATAATAATTTTATAATACATTATATTTATAATGTTATAATTATAAGGCAAATTATAAAACTTTTTCTACTTTTTCTATTTGTCGAGCCAAGAGTGTCACATTGACTTGGCATTAAAATTTAAAAATTATACAGTATTTAGTCCATTATTTCTGACGGATGCATAACCAATGCCTACTGTCAACGCAACACATCATATTATACAAGAAAATGAATGAAATGTACGACAGATTGCAAGCTTTGCAACATAATAAAGTGATTGATTTAATTAATTGACTAATTAATTAATTTAATTGATCTAAACAGAATCAATTTCGAATAATATTAAAAAAATTATTTTGACAGAGGCAAAAATAGAAACATTAAAAGGAAATGAAAGATACTAGAAATTCAAAACTGGTCAATTCTTACCATTCATGTCCATTTGAAACAGGAAGGTGAAGAAAGATTCAAATAAAAATAAAATAAATACTAAATATTTACAGAAAAAACTATTTACAACTATTTACAAAAAATAAAGCAAAAATAAAAGCTTTCATAAGGACTTGATTTGATAGTTTGTATTTCCAAGATGAAGGAAAAATTGGATAGGCTTGGTTTTTGTTAGTAATCTAATTCAAATATGCAAATTAGTTGAGTGAATATTCCAATTACTGAGTTCCAAGAAGCAAAGATTGTTTGGCGTTGAACACTTTCCTTAACTGAATTGGTTATGGTTACAATTTTATCAAAATTAATAATTTCCTAATTTAACCTATACTCAGCAAATCGGAAATCAATAGTCAATAAAATGAAACTATATTTAGCATTGCGTCACAATTAAGAGATGAAATTACAACTTGATAAACTCGGCTTTCAAAGCAATCAAAACGACTGCTCGCAAGCTCAACCATTCCAAATTCGTTCGGAAACTGAAACTGAAATCGAAAAAAGGAAAAAGTGGGAATTGCAACGGTCTTGTCTGAGTTCTGGTTTGTACTCTGTAAACTACCACGCGACCAAGAGGAACCCAAGCTCCCAAAATAAGAATGAAAACTAATATTCAGCTGATCTCGACGTTTCTGCGTTCAAATGAAGCTTTGTTCTTTTAGTCGATAGCTTAAACCGATTCGAATTAAACCAGCTTTCGAGTGTGTCTAAAGCAGATTTTTCATTTGTATTTCGCACAGCGCTCTTTAAGGTGGTGGTATCCTTTTGTGCAGTGCTTTTGTGGTGATTTTTTTCAAACGCTATAACTTTGGCAATTTTGGGAGTTGGAAAGAGCTTTATACATAGTTTTAAAGCTTATTATCTCTACATCTACATGAGCTTACGAAACCAGCAAAATTAGCAAAAAATTAGCAAAAATTTTCTAACATACTGATATCTGACGGGCTGAATATCGACCGAAAATTTTTGAACATCGATTTCTCAAAACTGAAAAATCGGCCAAAAGTTCTTTTTGTGTCACTATATGAAGGACATATGGGCCGAGGGTCGTTTTTTGGACTTGGCTCAGCAGGTCTTAACGGTCGAGAAAATCGGCCAAATGCACGGTAACACGAAATTTCGCAACTTCACATTGAGTTTTCTTGCTACTCGATACGTTTCAGCCCAAACCAAGAAAAACGTCCCTCCGCAGAAGTGCGAACTTCGAATCTGGAAAAAATCTCCGGAATCCGTTAGAAAAACTTTAGATCTCCGGAAAAAAATCTCCGGAATTTTAGAGAAATCGATGTTCTAAACAAAATAGTCGCTGTTTTGTCAAAATGGGTTTTCGGCCAAATCTTTAGATTAAAACAATAAAGCCCGCCTAATAGGAATTCATAAAATGTGCATTTGGACGCTGTATCGATTGAGTACAACTAAGCGAACTTTGTCCTTAACATGTGGCAGTAATTTTGAAAAAACTGATTTCCTCAAAAATGGCCATTTTTGACCCTCAAAACAGCTTTTTGCTTATACTGACTTAACCACTGGCGACCACGGCTACTGGATGTAAGAGCAAAAATGTACATTTTAATGTCCTCTTTCCAGCCATAACAACCAATCCCGTGTCTTGTCTATCTACTGGCCTAAGGCCAAAAACCAAAACTTTCTTATCTTTTGGCCTAAAAATACGGGACTGGTCCCAGAATGTTAAAGAGTACGGAAATAGGTTATTTCCTAAGTTTTAGCCATCTACGTAAAGGATTAAAGCCGTATGAGTCAAAAATACCCGAAAGGAAACCAGCACCTTAAGTAACCGCAGAACGGATTTTTCATGATGCCAAAGCTGTCATGGTCTAAGACTGCATGTATTATTAAATTATTATTATTTGTGTAATTAACCCACATTTGTGTGTCGGCAGCTTTTACACTAACTACAAAAGGAAGACTAAACGACCAGTGGCAAATAAGAAAGATTGCACCAAACAAAACCATCTATACCCTTTCCACTCTAGTCTCCACCAGACATGTGCAGGAGGAGCGGGCCGGGCCGGGCAGGGCCGAAAAATTTTGCCAGCGGGCCGGGCCGGGCCGAGCAAAATTTTTGAGCGGACCGGGCCGGGCCGGCCGAAAAAATCCGGCCCGTGCTCATCTCTGGCTGCGACCACAATATTCGACTGCTCTCTGGTTAAAGTAGTAAGTACACTGGGGGAGAGACAAGAAAACATACTCTTTGCCTTTAATAAATAATAAAAGGGAAGAAAGATAGAAAGAAAGTCGGTATTACCAAAACTCCTTCCAGTACAGGGGTTTCCTATTCCTCTTACTGTGGAAAAGTGAATGCTCCATTTCTATTCTCGTCATTACATTGCGTAACGGTGCTCTGACCAGAAAATGTGAATGACCCCCGTTTTGGGAGTGGGTCGCCAAAGGTCTGAGCCAATGCTTGTTAACCTGTTTCTGTTTTGTTGATGTCCTCTTGACCTCCCCCAAAAGGGAAACAGTCTGAGGCAAAACAGCCATGCAGAGAATAGAAGCTGAGGAGCGGCTTACTCCTTTTTCTAATGGAGTTTGCGGAATTTCGAAGATCGCTTCTCGCGACCAACCCTCCAAAAGACTTCGAAACATTCTGTGAGATCTGCGTGCTGTTCTCAATTTGACGACATTTCCAGCAGACACACAGCGTTACTTCGGAAGCTGTCGGTTCGAGTCCCACCTGAAGCCCCAATTTTTCGGGTCTCAGGTGCAGAAGTGGCAATTTAATTTCTTTCAATATGTATGATATGTAACAGGTAGGCAGCGGATTTTAGACAAGACCGACTCTTTTGGACCTGTTTCGCGGATAGTTTCCCTTTGAAGTCGCGACAGATCTGCCGGACTTTAATCAGACAGAATGGAATCGAACCCTGTGTTAATGTATGCCTGAAGGCTGTATTACGGTATTCAATAAGGTTATCTGGGATTCTGAAGAGAAGGGGCCATAGAATAACGTGGGGGGATGAGGGGAGGTGTGCAGACCCCCCCAAAGCCGACAAAAACTGGGTGGACCCCTTCAGCGAGAAGGAAAAAAGGGGCAGACCCTCTCGTCCAGAAGGGAAAAAGGGTGTAACCGTCAGCGATTTTTACCAAAAATTTAACATTTTTAGCAAATTTCAGCGATTTTTCTAAAACGTTCTTCTTGTTTTCACAAACTTTTGTCAAAAATGTTAAAAACTTGCAATTTTAGTTAATTTTGGGGTGACCCCTTAAAATTTTAGAATTTTTATGGGTGGCCCCTTCGTCAGAGTCGGAGTAGACTCCCCCCAGAATCGGACCCCCTTGTAAATTCACGGAAGTGACCAATCAGATTAGCTTTGATTATTGATTGGCAGAGGTGACTCTTTTTTGATTGGTTAATTCGAATCCCTGCAGAAAGGTGGAGGACAACATGTGACTGGAAAGGTTGCTTTTCGTTGTGCAATTGTTACACGAGTCCAGTTCTGAAACCTACCGAGTTTTCAGTCAACTATTTCCTGTTAGGCTAGGAAAGGAGAAATGGTTTTCTGAAACGGCAAACGGTTTTCTGGTTTCTGAACACTTTCGGTTATTGAACTTTAAAATTTAAACTTGAAAATGTAGCCGATTTAGATCCAATTTCAGTTGGGTCCGTTTCAAGAGAAATGTAAATGCAGAGTTTTGCGAATGTACAGGTCTAGGTAAGAATTGCGTTTTGAATTTTCAGTGTTTACATAAATTCTAAAGTCGTGACCAAAGAGTCATGAATTCTGGACTCAGCAGTAATCTTAACAATCTCAAAGGGAGTTGACCACTCAAAAGACTACCACCCAAGCAGGAGGGTTATGGATGCATGCTAATCTTGAATTACATCAGTGGTTGATTTGCATTACGCGTTGTGCCAAATTTTAAATTGAAAACGTTAGGAAGGCATTACTTTTGTAGAACTTTTGCGACGCGATTAAAGGTTTCCAGTATTCTGAAAGCACTTTCCCTGCTTTGGACCAAACTCACTGGACTACATGGTGCAATCCTGTTATATACTTTCAACTGCAATGGATTCATCATGTTGTGGTATTTTTTCCTTAAACTTTGTTAAGATTAATCTGTGTCACCTCTAAAAACCAGGTTACCAATCACTGGTACCAGTCAGTCATCTCAAATAAAACTCCAATAAGAATTCACTACAGCAAAAATTTTTGTTGGTTCCTCCTAATGACACTTCAGTCATTGAAACAGAAAGTGAAACCTAGGTTCCAGTTTCTTTCCAATAGTTTCAGTTTAAGCCAGTTACTGTCAAAACTTAAACTGAAGGAACGGGAAGAGACCGAAGCAGAAACCAAAAAAGCAAAGACAATGAAATTGTTTTCTTTATAGCGCAAAATCGTTTCAATATGGCTACCGCAAACCATTTTGTTAATCGGCGTTATTAACTCTTTTTTCATGAAAAGAAAGTCTTTGTTAATTTCATGAAAAGAAAGCTTTCGAGATTTTCCATGCAACTTTAATGGGCGCCGCATTTTATGTCCAGCAAGATTTGTAAACACTATAAGCAAAAGCGTTTCAGGAGGCGTTTGCCTGAAAACCCTACACCCAGATTTTAACTTTTTCGTCTAAGAATTTTCGTCGGTTCTCCAAATTTGTGCGCCTATTACTCGCGACTCGCTCAACGCAAAACTTTCCGTTCAGAGTTTCAGGACCGCTTAGGCATCAACTTTCACCTGATCCCGGTTGTTTATCAAAGTTTGAAAGTAAATATTTTCGAAGAATACGACTTTTTGACCAGAAGTTTCGGCAACACGAATGTAGAGAAAGTGGATGGATAACGTTTAACTTGAGCTGAATCCAAAGATATAAAGTTGTCATAATAACGACAGTTGCGTCCGCAATGAATTTAGCAGACGCCTAAGTGCTGCTGAAATTACAAAAGAAAATTTTTCGTTGAGCGAGTCGCAAGTAACAGCAAGCTTCGCCTTCTACATTTTTGGGTCAGCCGTTAGATTTTAGTCACTACGGTTTCCAGCTTGCAATAAAGCTTAAAGTGAAACAATGACACATAAAGCTGGAACGAAACTTGAAACTGTATGCGGGTAGAGTCATTCCTTATATAAGCTGATACGATTTTGGTCCGGCGCGGCGACTAAAACCGAAGGTGCTAGAAAATCTTGTTTTTGATTTCGAAAATTTCAGGCTGTCGTGTCAGATTTTAACGCTGAGGAGATGACGTTAATGAAGTTGTTCGTAATCGTGAAGTGTAAACACCGTTCCAAGTTTACCATGATTTTTGGTTTAGCTATTTTTCCTTAAACTATTTATGCTTAACCGTCGTTTTCCATCAAATAACATCGTGAAAAGGTGACAAGAGTCTGATTTCTGTCGTAATGCCCGGTCGAAATGACATGCCCTTAGTTTCGGACAGTCAATTCAGAGATAGCTTCTGTACTTCTGTACTGTTGAAGCCTTGCGGCAATTTTTACCTTGATGTACAGTACACGATGAGGTATCGAAACTCAAATCGCCACATATATACATCGGATTTAATCCCGTCGCACATGCATCGCAATACAATAAGTAGCATATATTTATAAACGAACTGCAACATTTTATACAGGAAAAAGCAGCTATTTATAATTCAACATTTGTATGAATTTCCAACAACGCAACAATTACAGTTTAAATTAAAGAACAGGTAATTTCTAATAACAAATTACGGCGTAAATTAGCATCAATGATAAAGAAAAACAAACTTATGCAAACGAAAATTATTCAACTATTATTATCAATTACAAGCTTAGACAAATTATCCTTCACAACTACAAAAAACAGTTACAAAGCTATATAAATATACAAACGAAAATGGTCACAAATAATTTTAGATTATTTCTTCTTCTAGTAGTCTTCTTGGATTTAATTCAAAGTTTTGGGAATCATCACACAGAAACAATCCTGACAAATCAAAGGAATCGGCCCATTAAAATCGCAGAGCTCCTGTAAACTGCGAAAGGAGCAAGAATGAAGCTGGATCAGTCAGACATCAATTAATCGAGGAAGGGGCCAGAAAAATTAAGGACCAAAAAAGAAATCACTGCAACAATCCACAAGGGAGCGAAATACAGAACTGCTGTTGCATATCCGGATCCGGCTTTCAATGATCGGGAACCGCCGAAGATTGATCTGAAATAAAAATAGCATAAAAGAAAGCCTGAAGAATGGACGAGTATATATTTACACATTAGAGTACATTGGAGTAAACTGCATGGAGAAATTTGTCTGCAAATTCTGGAAAATCCCTAAAACAGTAGCAAATACAAGTGCAAGAATTTTCTGGGAGAAAGGACGGCAAAAGACGGCCGCCAAAAAACTGATTACTAAAGTTTTTCCTTTCGCCAATAAACTGAGTTAAAATAGGGTATAGAAATGGTTACGACCAGGCAAACACTTTGATAGTCAATTGTTGGTTTATGCTGTCTAGTTGACCCTATCTTCAAGTTTGCCATTTGATCCGATGACAAATTTAGCACATCCAGACGTCCTATTGTGCACGCTGCATTACTTGTGCGAAGTAGCAAAAAATTCGGCCAAATGGAAAACTTTTTGTTCTATTCAAAAGCTGTCAATGCCACAATCATTTTTCGCGCAATAGCACTACCAAACTCGAAAACACTATTTTGTGAAATTAAAATTTTTTCATAAATTTCAATTTAGAGCGATCGAAAATAACCCAGCTCATGTTTGCGGGTTCCAAGGCTGTTGGCTGTGGGAAGCAATGAACACAGTATTATTATTAAGCCTAAAGTACAGCCGCGCAGGTTGCACGAGGATTAAAATTTTCTTTTCCTTAGCCAAAGCCTTAGCTTTTTCTTTTTCTTTTCTGAGATGTTTGGC
Organism: Trissonchulus latispiculum; assembly: GCA_030248195.1. NCBI lineage: Eukaryota > Metazoa > Nematoda > Enoplea > Enoplida > Ironidae > Trissonchulus > Trissonchulus latispiculum. Next base: position 16,752 of record JASAND010021473.1, on the reverse strand, counting down.
CACCCTTCGAAATTTGGAGATCAATTCCTTAGATGTTCATAAGCAGCAACTGTTTGCTAGCCATTAGCCTGGCTAGCTAGGTACCCCATATTTTTCAGTACCCCATACTTTTTGACCACAGTCATATTGTATATTTGTGCCAAAAGTAGCCAAGCCAGTGGGGCCAAGTTAATTTGAATTTCCCCCTTTAGTAGAACGTTCGATAAACAAAAACTGTGAAATTACTACCAAAATTACAATTATACAACGTTCATACATTAACAAGGGTACCGATTCGTGAGGGGTCCTGTACCCGTTTTAGGCCTAATTTTGCCTGCCCTTGTACCTTACCTCAAATTTGGGGGGAGGGTCCAAATAGAAAATTGTCTTAAAAAAGTATTTTTCCAAATTTTAAGCGAATTTAGTGATAAATTAGCTATTTTACAGCCATTGTAAAGCAAAATAAGCAGTTATTCGCGTTTTGTAGAAATTGTTTTCATATTTTAAAAAGTTTGGGCTATTTTTGGCTAAAATTTCCATTCATTTTTAGTTCGGCCTTCCTTTTCTGGCACTGTCTCTTGTGCCTTGGCCCTGATTTTGCAAGCCCTGGTACTGAACCTCCAATTTTTGAGGGGTCCCGTACCCCCCCCCCCAAATACCCCGCCCCCCTTGTTAAAGTGTGACTACGTTATAGAAGATGAGTACGCCACTAGCCCTTTTTTCTTGCTCTCAACACGTGACAGTACTCCAACCATAATAAGCCATACCCCATTCCCGCTTAGTGGACGGTTGTAGCCAACAGCCAATCAGATTGCAGAACCGTAGCACCCTCGAAAACAGGATTCCTATTGGACCGGTCCCGTTTGGGCAGTTAAGTTATTGCCAATGCATGCCAAATTAAAATCTGTAGACGAAAGGACCCCTTCTGGAACGGCTGACACTTACAACTACCAGTTTCTGAGCTCTTACAATCTCATGAGCAGTTGGCTACTTCCATCAAGAGTACATATATAATACATAAGAGTATGACAAGCGTCATACGCTATGTATCATGAGCTCACTACATCCTCTGCACGCTATCGGTCTGCCCCCCCCCACAAATCAGACCCCGTCAGTCCGCACCTACATATGTTATGTATTACGCTACGTATTGAGCTCACTACATTCTTTGCACACTATCGGCTTGCCCCCCCATAAATCAGACCCCTCACCCCCTTAGTATAGTAGCATAGACCCCGATCCCCGTACGGCGTCCAAACGGAGGATCGGGGTCTATGTTAGTATACTTACGTGTAAAACTTGACGGGGCCCCAATTTGTGTATGGGGCCTAAAGCTTGTATGATTTACACATCTGTGTACGAAGCACGAGCTTGGACCCCATTTGGACCCCGTACATGTATAAGGTAGACGTGAGGGGAGTCTGATTTATGAGAGGGAGGATGTAGTGAGCTCATAATACATAGCTTATGACGCTTGTCATACTCTTATGTATTATGTACTCTTGCCTCCACTAAACGGGTAAGTGCCATATTCTGCACCCATCAAACGGGGGCCAATTTCTGGCAGGAGCAGCGTTGCGCAATAACAAGAAATCTAGAGAACAGTGAGAGAAGCTTAGCGGCCTACTCTCTTCTTCCATGGACATAAATAAAGTATTGGAATAATGCATTCCTGGTGGCAACGTTTGCTGGCCAAATTAGGTCGGCTTGGCTGAATGTTAACATATTAGCAACAAAACTGTTGACTTTGTGTTTACCTCGTGGTCTCAGGAAAACGACTTCTTCCAAGGATCTGATAGCAGTTTTCCTTCACTAGATCCATTATCTATTTCTTCATCGACCAAGCCAATCGTTTATAGAACAATAAAGACAGCGGATTAAGATTAACCCGATTTGCTAAACTATGCAAGTAATCGTTATTTATCATTAAAAATTTGCAAATATACATTAAAAAAGAAGGGATGCGATTAAATATTCCACTTATGGAAAACTTAAATATTAAAAAGACAGGTTTTAGCGCATTCTAAGCACGAACATTTTAAGGTTATCATGTTTGGATTAGGGTTAGTCACATTGAACGATTCGTTCTTACAACTTGTTAAGCTACAAATATCATGCAAGTAAACAGCAAAACGTATGTTATACTACAAATATCATGCAAGTAGACAGCAACAAATAAGTTAAACTACAAATATCATGCAAGTAAACAGCAAAAAGTACGTTATACTACAAATATCATGCAAGTAGACAGCAACAAATAAGTTAAACTACAAATATCATATGCAAGTAAGCAGCAAAAAGTACGTAAACATCATATTTAGCTAACAACTCATTCACTCCAAGACGCCACACAAAAGCCACACAAAAGCCATATACTCGTACAAAAATAATTTCTGCAGATATGGTTTTATGATTAAGGATTTTCTTTGCAAAGCGATTCTAGTGATAATGCATGCAAATCGATGTAATAACCAAACTTGTTTGAATATTGCACCGACTAGCATACCAGCGTTGGGTGGAAGTAGCCAGTTTTGGTATTTACCAGAAATACCAAAACTTTCTTTTGTACTACGTTAGATTACAGCACTACAGTTCCCTCTCAACTGTACTACTGTAATCTTACGTTTCCGTAGTTTCGATTCTCTATCGATTTTGCAGTTTTAAGCGGTATTTTTGAAGGCATATATTGCAACAATTCACACAATAACACAAAGTTACACTACAGATACAACAAAACGACTCTTGTCGTTTATCACAAATAATATATATGTAACACGTCCTTTGTCCAGTATCGAATTGTTGAGAGATGCGCTGAGGTGTAAACGGTGAGATCCACGGAAAGAATCCATCTTCCACTTTCGGAATCTTCGAATGAAACCAAACGAAACTGAATCAAACAGAATCAAATTCGAGCGAACTTCACAAAGTCTTATAACCAACCACATTGATGAGCTGAAAGACAGAAAATCAAAATACTGGATGAGCCCCGTAGGGTACCCAGGAACAGCCTGTTAAAGTCTAACTAGGCAGTTAGTTTAAAATAAGTACGTATTAAATAGCACTTAACATTTACAGGAAACCCGTCACATAATTTGATTATGATCGAGGTCCTACACACTACGTAGTCAAGTTATAAGTCCCGGAAAAACGAAGAAATAGTTATAAGTATATCACGTAGCACGAAAGAATGATCTAATACGTAAACAACCACGACTAATTTACATTTACGTAGCTAGAGAGGTAAATAATTAACAAAATAGAGCTAACCCTAGTACCTTAACTGAAGTAAGGATTACAGAAAATGTGCAAGCAAGCAAGTAAAAAAGCAAAAACAAATTAGTATGCATGCACCACATCAAACACACGTCGAAATTAACCATCAGGTTCAAATTCAAATTATAATTTTGAAGACAACTTTTTACAACTTTGAAATTAAGTTCTGACATACTGGAACAGTTCCTGGAGGCCGCATGAAGCTCTGGAAACGTACGAAATTTGCAGACAAATTATGTAACCCAAACTTTTGCATATTAGTGTATATACTGAGCATTCTCTTGTTTGGAAATTAAACTTAAGTCATCCATCGCATCCCTTCAGTTCAGGAATCGAACATTTTATCAAACACATCTTTAGTTTCGTTCCTTTATGACTGAGTAAAAGTTAAGAAACTTAACCGCAATTGACAGTTCGTAGTAAACGATTTCAGACAACTTCGCCTGGAAAGTTCTTGTCATGGATTCATCAGATCGGTAAAAACCGGATAGCAGATTGATTCTAAAGCAATACATTCCGTAACTATTAGAGGCAACAATTAAGTAACAACACTCTATGCAGTGAAGGCCAAAACTATGCTGTAGCCCTAACAATTCACTCCACCACGAATTGACCCCCGCTTACACCATCAGTATATGGGTACATAGCTCCAAACGGGGGTCGCTCACTCGTTCAGTATATTTTCTACATGTAAGTGCACGTAGCTTGTACCCCCTCCCCAAATTAGGCCTCTTCTAATTTCAACCTGTGAATACTCACAAAGCAGTGAGCGACCCCCGCTTGGACCCCGTACCCATATAGAAGCGGTGTGACAGCGGTCAAATTGTGGGAGTTCAGTCGTTAAACCGCATGGCATAGGTTTGGCTTTCATTGCGTAGGGGGTGACGCTTGTCATACTCTTATCATTATGTTCTCGTGGTAATAATTAGTTAGCATGTCAGTTGAACTGGTCGCGGCCCACGTCCTACTATGGTTAACCATGCACTTAATTAGAGGCCATAAATTTTGTTAGACGTTTCTAATTTGTGCCTGCTTCGGTCTTCACTCATATCAAATCGAACGGAACTCACGGATAGTGATTGTCCGACAACTTAGTGTGCTATGTTGCATGTTATCTGATCTTAGTTATAGCATAGGACCAGCCAAACGTGACTGAAATTGAGTATCTCTCAAGAGCGCACTTTTTTGTGAACAACAGTTCTGTTTGGCCTTTTTTGATCTCAGGCTCATACATGTGATTGGAGGGGTTGTCACCCCCAGACCTGGACCTCTCCCCTTAGACTGGTCCCTCACCCCCCCCCCCCTGAATCCGGAGTTTTCCAGGTTTTTGGCAGGTTCATCTCCCCCCAGAACTTCCTCTCCTGGCTGCAATATCGGCCAAAACAATATATAAGACACATTCATCAATCTTTACTTGCAGCACACCAAATCCTGATGAGGTACAGATTTCTGAAAACATTAAGTTATGATCACCACAAATATTAGGAAAGAATACGAAAAGCTAACCTTAACTGTCTTAATTGCCACCAATATTGTGGCCAGAAACCAACTGCGGCCCAAAAATCCGAGCGTGGATTGCAAATCAATCCAAGCAAACCAGCCCATTTCATGGTACAAAGCCTGAAACAAGTGCACAAGTGCAGAAATATTGCTCAAATTTGCATTAAATAATCAATCAAGGAAAGTTCAGTCTTGCTTCTGTACAGTATAGACCTGACTGTGCTGAAAGTAATTGATAGGATTAAGGGATTGCACCATACACCGAGATTCGAATTTTAGTTAAAGTTTTAATTTAATATAAGTTTTAGTTATCGAAATTAGTTTTAGTTATCGAAACTATAAAATTTGAAGTTATAAGGATGCACGTCTACTCAACAGCGAGTTTCATGCATCCATAGCCATGTAAGACCGAACTTCTTATAAATTAAATTTTACGGATTGAAACAATGAAATTTTTAAGAATGAAATTAATTCCCCTTCAATTGGACATTAGCAGAAATATACTCATGAACAATTTAGCTAAATTTCACCTCATTGACATAAAGATTTCAAAACTAGAACGGTTACGCAATAATTCCAGAACTTACGCTCAACTCCCATGGTGAAGAGACAATACTATATCACTATGGAAAAAGTCAAATTGAAATAACAGGTTTCAGTTTCGCTTCCCACTTACATCATTATGCAAATTAGTTTTGCACAATGATATATATGATATACTGTCTCAAGGAAAGTACGTGCGACTGCAGAAACTCTTGAAAAATGGTAAATATCGGTGAACATTTTGAACATTAAACTCATTTTGTATCCGATTTAGGTTGCCACTAAACCAGAACTCAAAGTTTTGCAATGATAATTAACATGTTGTGCGGAGTGGATGTTAGATAAGGGTTAGAGTCTAACACGTCTAATTCTAACACTACAAGGGGGTTAGAAAATTGGCTACAAGGGGTAAAAAGCAGTCGAAAAATAGGTTTTACAACTAAAATTTTCAAACGTGTTCCGGTTTCGCCGTAGTTTTTCCCTTCAAATCACCATTTTTTGCTAAAAAGCGCCCGAAAACGCTGCTTTTGCTAAAACGTGGCTGTGTTTCTTTAAAAAACGGCAATAATCGCTAAAAATGGCTTTCAAATGCAAGTTTAAGAAAATTCGCTTCCACAAGGGGTACTCAAATTTGCTGCAACAAAGGGCAGTGAAATTTGGCCTCCCGTTCAAGTTTGGAGTAGTTTTCTCTGAATCGAATCCCGTGTTAATTTATCTTTGTGTCTCCCCTCATTCTTACGTTTACACTTGGGCTCAACGTTCGCAAGCCTTAAACGATTCCTATATATGGATGCATTTGAATACAGTTCTGATCGATTTGTTGCAAAATTTAAAAATTTTAAAATGTTAAATCTTAAATTTTTCAGAGGAGTACCAAGGGGAACCAAAAGCTTTTAGTCTTCAATTTTGCTTAAAAGATGTATATTGGAATTCCTTGAGGTGCTTAATACGAATCTGAAAATCATTGTTTGATCCACCTTGATACAAATTTAAATGATAAGCTTATAACTTTAGCAAATTTCTAGATAACTAAAAGCTGGATAGAAAAACGGACTTCAGATTCGTGTTCAGCGACCCAGAAACCCCTATATGCATGAAACCCCCCATACTTTGGTGGAATGGGTTACAAGCTAGATTAGTGTTCAAAACAAATGAAACCTGTAGCTTTCACTGGTTAACAGGTGTTACTCAACAGGTGATCACTCGATGCGCTGAGAACGCTCAAACTGGTTGCAGTGTAGTTTAGTTGACTACTGAACAAGCTAAGCGGACAATGTCCACATAAGCAGAAATATGTAAGTATAGATAGCTAACCGTGAGCCGGAACCAGCATAACATAGTCCTAACTTTCCTTTTGGTTCCTTCTCCACATTAGTACAGCTGGTTTTCCTCTTCTAGGAACTCAAGTGTGGACCACTCTTCTCCAACTTCTGCCGACACCTCTGATCGTGGCCAATGGGATTGGAGCCAACACTATCCGCAGGTCATTACCAACTCGTACCGATCTTGTCTTTGGGGCGGGCTTTGGCTGATTTCTGCTCAATTTTGGGGATGCGTTGGGCTCTAGTTAACATTGCTTCACTCCAATACTGCCCCAAGGGTGTCCTATCTAATCTTTTCGATCATATCCTTGCTTGGTGCTGCAGCAATAGCAAGAGTCCATGATTTTCCTCTATATATTAGAAGAAGATTATTAAGCCACTATATAGGGCTTCTCTTCTTGGCACTTCCAGTTCATTCAACAACCACTATTCTCACTTCACATCCTGTACAGTATGCGGCTAACTTTGAATCAAAGGTATTCAAATTATGGAAACTGAAAAATCTGCTTGTCACAAAAAGTTGTAGCATTTTCCTAATTCCGGCTGTTTCCAATGGTATAAAAATTTTTGAATTGCGCAGCGACTTTTATGTCATTGAAAAGCAGACAAAACACTGCAAAGTTGTCGAATTAGTTTTCAATTGACTAATTAAAGTAATAATTAATTAATAAAAAACTAATAAATCACCCTCATACAGTAAGGTAATGACCAATCAAGCGAGCAGACACACGCTTATTTGAAACCGTGTAAATAGGATAAGCGGAACCATCCCCTCCCCCGGAAGTTACGGAGGGGGTCCCGACTTAATGAACCGAGCATTCCTAGCATGCTTAGTACTTAGTAATGTAAGAGTTTCTCACACTATTTCTTTCTACATCTTTCTTACATATATCCTTCTTATCTATTATGTACTCTTTGTGTGACCAACACGATATCTGCAACAACGAAATGTGTTGTCAAAATCGATCACGATTTTCATTCAATAGCCACAAAAGGGAAAAATAGAACCCTTCCAAAATTTAGTGGATTTCTAGTCACATCGCAACTATTCCAAACCCCAAAAATGCTAACAAAATTTTCTTTGTCTGAGGTCCAGCCCAGAGCTCCTACCTATGGGCATCAGGAGCCTAGCGTTTATCCTGGTAGATATCCTGCGGCTGAGCCTTATCCACAACAGCCAGGACTCGCCTATCCAAATCCGGCTGTGTCACCTGACCACTAGATGACCACTGGGGCTAGAAGACTTTGGCCAGATTAAGCAAACATTAATACGTTTCTTCTTGTTATTATTTTTCTTTTATATAAATGACGCATTGATTATGAAGTATTGTCATATGCAGTTTGAGCATTTCGAAGAAGCTTTCTTTCTGAACAACATAATTCACTTAGGCTGACTGCGGAGTAGTGGTGTTTCTGTCACTGAAACTGAAACTGCAAACTGAGATTGAAACTGAAACTGTCCCAATTCTAAAACTGAAACTGAAACTGAAACTGAAACCAGTAAAATTTGAAACTATTATTGCCGCGAAACATTTACGTAGACAGGAAATGCACATTTTTTATACGACTGCAGATTTTCATTATACGAACTTAGCTTCTAGAAGAGGACCTATACATGGAAATAATTTGTTCTAGAATGCTTTAGATTGTCAAAATCCTTTCTTTTTCAGAGTTTAAGAATTTGAATACTTTCAGAAAGGACTAACCAGAGAGTATATATTTAATTTACACTTTCCTTTAATTACAAGCCTCCCCCCCTCGGGTTAAAGTCTGTGGGCTGCAATCCAACGCATTCTGACTCTAATTCTTCCATTTCTTTGAATGACAAGTACCTTCACTTATATAATTAGTCTTTCCACTCACAGTGTATTAAAGCCCTCAGCTAGTTTGCTAGGTTTCCTTAGGCTGATGTAAGGATGGAGTTTAGGTGGATTTTGTTTGGGACACTCCAAACTTTCATGCCAAAGTCTTGCATGATGAACGTCTATACAGATAAAATCTTACTAGCAAAGCTTAGTTAGCTTTAGCACGATGATAAGGTCTGAAGCAGTAAAGTTTCGTGGCTTTCTACAGTTTCCAGCCTCATCTCTCATGTTGATCCAGTCTCTTAAAAATCTGTTGATGTTAGGCAACTTCCTTCTCGGAGGCCAAAGAAACATACAAGCAGGAGTGAGCACATTTGCATCATAGAAAAGAGCCGACAGCTAGGCTTTCCACATTGTGCTACTCCTATGTATTATCTTGAGTAAATGGTCGGAAAAGTAGGACACCGTATCCTTCCTGGTGTAATTGGCCTGTAAGATGCTCGAACCATTAAGGGGGAAATCTCGTGGGGGGGTCACGGTTAACACGGTTAACCATGTGTTTATATGCGTTTGAAATGAAAAGAATCTGATTGGCTAATCGCCTACCTTGTGTCAAAATTGTGTGTGTAAAGGGACACCCGAGTTCTCGGGGAGGGGGGCTCAGCTTTGCGATGTTAAGTGTGTGTTTATATGCGATTGAACTGAAATGCATTTGAGTGGCTACTTAGCTGCCGTAAACATAATCAGTGCATTTCAGTAGCAGATGCGCAGTAGCGAATCAAATGCATTTCAGTTCCATCGCATATAAACCCACACTTCACAACGCTAAGCTGAGCCCCCTGCCCGAGACCTCGTAAGGGTTACGCTTATACATGTAATATCAAGAGTACATAATAATAAGAGTATGCCACTAGGCAAGCTCTATGTTATCAGAGCAAAAACTATGCTCTGCACGCTAACGGCCCACCCCCCCCCCCCGCAAATCAGACCCTAGTGACCCCCCCCGCAAATCAGTACCTAGTCGAAACGGGGGTACGCTCACTCGCTCTATGTTTATGTGCTTAAGCTCAAAAACACATGCAGTGCGTGCGCGAATTTTGTGCCTGCTTTGAGCTTTAGAACACAAACATAGAGCACAAAATTCTTTGAAGTGTAGGGTCTAATTTGCGGGGGGGTGGGCCGTTAGCGAGCAGAGCATAGTTTTTGCTCTGATAATATAGAGCTTGCCTAGTGGCATACTCTTATTATTATGTGCTCTTGGTAATATTGACATGAGGTAAGCGATTAGCCAATCAGATGCGTTTTAGCTAAAACACATGTAGTAAATACTCAATTAACAGCGCTATACGCGGCAACACTCCTGAGACTTCGGCCTTAATGTGCAGAGCATTTCTCAGGCCTAAAGCACTACGAAAATCTGAGTGTCTCACTCTTCCTATTCTAAACTCTTGGTATTATTAGATCATCGTCCCTTCAGTTTGGATACGAACTCCTTCCAGCTTGGTCCGACTGCGGCCTGGGTACCTCAACTGGCAGAGATTCGGAGCATTAATCCGAAAGCCGTAGGGTCCAATCCCACCCGAAGTCGCATTTTTGGGCTGTACAGGTCCGTCTTCCGCTCTTCCGCAAATTGAGTCCCTGACTTCAGAAGAGGATTACATAAATATCTGTACTGAATAAAATCAAATCCTCCGATTAGACCTGCAGGTAGAATCATGGTCACATTGGGGTGAACTTTCCAAGTCGCCTAGCTTTATCGGGTCTTGAAATTTTGCTCCCTCCACCGTTTTAAGTTTTTAAACTTGATCAACTGAGCTAAAATTCGGTATGTGCATTTTTCGACAACCCTGAGTTAAAATATCAAAAATGTCAAAATATCAAAAAAAATATCAAATATCAAAAAAAATCAAAAATATCAAAAATCAAAATCAAAAATCAAAAAACTAAAAATTCTGTAATACTTTTACCCAGGTTGTAGCATATCTGAACACATAAAGTTTCTGGTCGAAGACAAAAACAAACCCATGTTTAGCACTTTTGGTCAAGTTTTAAAAATTCTGAAGAGGGGGTTTAAACGAGAAAGCTCCCCTTTTATCTGTTACGGAAAGCTAATAAAAATTTCCGAAAGATACACAAAAATACGACCAGTTTCCTAGCTATTTTTATTAGAAAAATACAAAGGGGTTGTATTGAGACACTCTGACTATTCAGGGTTCAATTTTTTGATTCACTCTGGATATCTCACATACTTATACTCAGGGAAATAAAAACTTTAAAGAAGTGTCCTGGTGTTGGCCTAAATTCCGTGAGCAGGACTCCGCTAGGTGGCTAGCCATGAAAGTCCACTTACGGAATTTAGATCATCATTCAAAAGCTCAATGAAATTCAAGTTCTTTCGATTCACATGGAAGGCAAAGATGAAGCAAAGGCTGGAAAAATAATGTCTTTGGTTTTGCTTAAACCCTGGCTGTAGGACTTTGCTAGGTGGCTAGCCATGAAAGTCCCACACTCGAAGTTTAAGCCAAACCAAGGACAGCACTCTTCCCGCATCTGTTTCTTCCAGGCTTTCCATGAATCCTGAAATTTAACGTCTTTGAGTATCTCAACCAACCCCCACAATAGAAAACAATAACTGGAGATTACAATTCACAGAAAAATTATATACAAAAGTACGTACAAGAGTTACCATTTACAGAAGAACTATATACAAAACTATGTACAAAAGCTACAATTTACAGAACATTTAAATACATAACTACGTATGAAAATTACAATTTACAAGAAAACTATGTACAAAAACTATAATAACAGATAAAACGGACGTGGTGCCCTCTTCTAGCCATTGACAGAGCAAGAAATTTCTAATTTCCTCGAGTTAAAATTTCGGAACGAATTGCGAATGATTATGATCTTTGATCTGCGTGGATGAAGGTATGCTGTCGCAAACACGGTTATATGTTGCAGACATATTTAGTTTCCAGAAAATGAAGCTCACAAGGTACGACAAATATCCAACCATAATTTGGGTGATGGAATGGCTCTGTCGCCGACCAGAAGAGAGCGCGTAAGCCAACAGCTCATTAATTGAACTAAATGTAGAAATAGTCAATCGGCGATGCTTTCTTTTCGTGGTTTTCGTGATGCAACAATTTCTCAAGTGAAGAAGTAATTCTAGTTAACTATGCTGCTAAATGCCGTCAATAACAACTGTTCGAGCATTACAACTTTGACACTCGAATATGAAAAAATTTATGTAGTCATGTAATCAATACAATCACTACTAATGTAGGTATTTTTATATTTTGTTTCAGCACATATGATTAAGTGAGCGCAAGCGAATATTCCGGTCTTCCTTTGGTCTACCAGCCTATATATCTAATTTATAGCTCAGTTAGACTGGAATAGGAACCAGCAATTGGTTCACGCAAATTGCAGCAGCTACACCGTCCTTAGTAGTGATATTAATCATAAAAATTAATGCTTGGAGAAACATGTCTTGATCTGATTGGCTCTCAATAATCTTAATAAGATGATGCTTAAAATTTGCTATGCCATGCTGTTCGGTACATGGACATATGAAAAAATCTTGGCTTCTCAAACGTGTAGTTATACGAACTATTTTAAGTTATCAGATTTATGCGTTAAACAAACAAAGTAGCAATACGGAATCCATCTAAATAGACTGTTGAAAATTTCCACACAAAATTCAAAAGAAATTCCGTTAGCATGATGTTCAGAAACTGCGCACAAATGTAAATACATTTTGTTTTCTCAGTCTAGAAATCTATATTAACTTATTAAAATTAAAACTAGAACTTATTCTTAACATTTAACTTATTGCAATGCCCGCATTGGCAGTTGATGAAACAGGGTGGGTGAGGGTGCAAATAATTGCTGATATTTAAGAAAATGGTTGCTTGTTTGTGAGACTTTGCTTGCACATGTCCGTTGCTATATTGAATTAATTGCTTCATTAACTTAATCAGAAGTCTGTAATGACGGTTATAGCTATTCGCATGTATTGGCCGGCACGGCAATAAAGGTACAGATATGCATGGATTTTACGCTATTTTACCAAACGGTATAGGTAAATCTTCAGCGTAGCGTGGCATTAAGTATATTTGCAATCAGCATTCACACTATGATTATGTGTATGCTGACTAGAACTGGATATACAAATGTAATTAAATTAGCTGCACATATTCATGAAGCTACGTGTTAGTAGTAAAACCTATAATGACGAATAATTGTAAGTTATGAAATTTATATACCTTAAATTTGATCGCTCCAGCTGTATTAAGTTTAATACGAGATAAATCTAGTATAAGTTACAGCGGATATAGACCTGATGGGTGCATACATTTAATATTTGTAACAGATTTCAGTGACGCCACCTCCTATCTTGAAAGCGTCCAGGAAAGAACGTCATTGCTGATCATTATATTGCAGAAGCTAACTTTTAGCGTAGTTATGCGAACAAGATATTACATTGAGTGCTTGAATCACAAACTTTCACCATAAACGATTCTTTCTCTTCTCCTTCGTAAATTATTTAAATGAGTCTGTTGTGTTAAGGTGGTGATTCCTTTTGGATTCATCAGCTTTTAACCGGTATTACTCATCCATTGTATACTAGGAGTTAAGAATTTTATATCTAAATGGAGCTCAACATTTTTTCGCCTGCAAACCAAACCACTACGGCTGCAATAGTTAAGTCACTACAGTTCTTCATAAATTTTTATTACGCAATCGGAGATTTAGTTAGCTGTTCAATCATCCTTCACACTATCATTACACTTATCTACCGATAAGGCTTTATTGCTATCAAGCAGTCAGTCTACGGCTTACTTATACGGGCATGGGCATGAAACATTGTGTCATTCCAATGAAACCGCAGCGCTCAATTGTTGTATATACAACTGAGAACATGTCCATCTTCTGTTTAGTTATCCAATTTGTTTTCTCGTAGGTCTTGCGCATCTGCAAATCAATTTGCAGATGCCAACGACGCAGTAGTACAAATTGCAGCAATCTAAGTCTCAATACAGTATTTAGAGAACGAGGCCTCCAAAATTTGCTCGGAATCATACGGGATAAAAGCGGTTTCCATTAGAAACATTGACTGTACAAACGACAGAGTGCGAACTAAATGACAACCTGAAACGCGAGATAACCTGCTAAAGAACTCTGTCAATTGTGATGAAAGTTTGCAACTTATGAAAGACAAGAGTTTTGTTAACTTTCTTGTGGAAATTGGCCATCTTTTTGGAGTAAATAAATGCAAAGGCCATGGTTAGCTGTCAATGGTGATGAAGGTGATAAAATTAGGGATCTTGGAAGAAGTCTTTTCAGATCGTTGTTTGCTGCACGCTTTAGAATGCCATAAATTTACCCTAATACCCCTAATTATCTGATATCGCACCTAATTATCAGAAACTATACCTAATTATAAGCAATTGAAGCTAATTATATGATATCGCACCTAATTATCGGAAACTAAGCTAATTATAAGCAATTGAAGCTAATTATTTGTTATTGCACCTAATTATCGGAAACTAAATCCAATTATCAGAAACTGTACCTAATTATCAGAAACAGAAGCTAATTATCTGATATTGCACCTAATTATCAGAAACTAAGTTAATTATAAGCAATTGAAGCTAATTATTTGTTATTGCACCTAATTATCGGAAACTAAACCCAATTATCAGAAACTGAACCTAATTATCTGATATTACCCCTAATTATCTGATATCGCACCTAATTATCAGAAACTATACCTAATTATAAGCAATTGAAGCTAATTATCTGATATTACACCTAATTATCTGATATCGCACCTAATTATCAGAAACTATACCTAATTATAAGCAATTTAAACTAATTATATGATATCGCACCTAATTATCGGAAACTAAGCTAATTATAAGCAATTGAAGCTAATTATTTGTTATTGCACCTAATTATCGGAAACTAAATCCAATTATCAGAAACTGTACCTAATTATCAGAAACAGAAGCTAATTATCTGATATTGCACCTAATTATCAGAAACTAAGCCTAATTATAAGCAATTGAAGCTAATTATCTGATATCGCACCTAATTATCGGAAACTAAGCTAATTATAAGCAATTGAAGCTAATTATTTGTTATTGCACCTAATTATCGGAAACTAAATCCAATTATCAGAAACTGTACCTAATTATCAGAAACGGAAGCTAGTTATCTGATATCGCACCTAATTATCAGAAACTAAGCTAATTATAAGCAATTGAAGCTAATTATTTGTTATTGCGCCTAATTATCGGAAACTAAATCCAATTATCAGAAACTGTACCGAATTATCAGAATGGAAGCTAATTATCTGATATTGCACCTAAATATCAGAAACTATACCTAATTATATGCAATTGAAGCTAATTATCGGATATCGCACCTAATTGTTGGAAACTAAGCTAATTGTAAGCAATTGATGCTAATTATTTGTTATTGCACCTAGTTATCGGAAACTAAACCCAATTATCAGAAACTGTACCTAATTATCAGAAGTTGCAGACAATTATCTGATATTGTGGCTAACTATCAGCAATTGAAGCTAATTATCTGATATTGCACATAATTATCCGAAAGTAACCCTAATTATTAGAAACTGAAGCTAATTATCAGAAACGGAAGCTAATTATCAGAAACTAAACCTAATTATAAGCAATTGAAGCTAATCATCTGATATCGCACCTAATTATCGGAAACTAAACCTAATTATAAGCAATTGAAGCTAATTATTTGTTATTGCACCTAATTATCGGAAACTAAGCTAATTATAAGCAATTGAAGCTAATTATTTGTTATTGCACCTAATTATCGGAAACTAAATCCAATTATCAGTATCTGTACCTAATTATCAGAAACGGAAACTAATTATCTGATATTGCACCTAATTATCAGAAACTAAACCTAATTATAAGCAATTGAAGCTAATTATTTGTTATTGCACCTAATTATCGGAAACTAAATCCAATTATCAGTATCTGTAGCTAATTATCAGAAACGGAACCTAATTATCTGATATTGCATCTAATTATCAGAAACTAAGTTAATTATAAGCAATTGAAGCTAATTATCTGTTATTGCACCTAATTATCGGAAACTAAACCCAATTATCAGAAACTGAACCTAATTATCTGATATTACCCCTAATTATCTGATATCGCACCTAATTATCAGAAACTATACCTAATTATAAGCAATTGAAGCTAATTATCTGATATTATACCTAATTATCTGATAACGCACCTAATTATCAGAAACTATACCTAATTATAAGCAATTTAAACTGCATAAAGAGAGATAAATCTCCCTTCTCTAATCAATTCCATAGCACTTCCATGTACATTGTCAGCAGTTAAATCAAATATAAAAACTGTGAATCCATTGCCGTACACTTTGAAGGAAATATCTAGTCCTTTTTCGCTGTTTCCCATTTTACAACCATCATACACAAACATATATCGAATAGAATAGTTAAAGTCATCCCATGACATCTTCATTGGATGTCTTGGTATGTAGTCGTCACCACATTTCAGTGACAATTCTGTCACTTTGCATGTTTCTAAAACTTGGAACGGATTCTTTGTATGCTCCATTAAATGCCTCTGAATCCACCATTACCATCACAACACGTCTTGGCAGTTGTCCGGAAAAGATAGAATTTTTCGACCACAGTTTGAGATTGAGGTGCAAGGTGGCGAGTAACCATTTTAATTCGCCTAACTGGATATTTCGCGGTAACATTGCTGTGGAGAACATTTTCAATTTCTAAGCCAAGGATTCCTGTTGCTTCACTTTCCAGACGTACCACTTTTAGGTCTTCAACCCTCACTTTGTATTTGGTGCCGTTGCTCATCAATGCGAATTTGTCAGCATTTTGATGCAATTCAATCGCCATTTCAGTATCACTCAGCATGTACCGATCTTGTTTAAATAAGTCGCAGTGAAGAGGAGCCAACAGTTCAACACCTTTATTTGAAAGAAAATGTTTTCCTCTCATACCATTGATTTACTCGCCAACTTGTCAAAGGAACCCGCTACATCTTGATAAAACATTGCCAATTGCTGATGGCTAGCTTTCGCATTCCAACCATAGTTCAATAGCGCTTCAAGATATGACTTATAAGCATACAACGGTCCACTATTTTCAATCCCCTTATCACTTAGCTTAACAATCATACTCTTTCGAAAACGGGAATCCAAAGAAATTGATAGGGGCTACTTCAACTTTGTCATCATCCACAGTTCCGTCTGCTTTCTTAGGGTGTGATAGCTCGCTTCCG
>JASAND010021471.1:0-25164 GCA_030248195.1 Trissonchulus latispiculum | reverse complement strand
TTTCTATAGTACATAAGCTTGTACAGCAGGTCACCCGCTCTAGAGCTGTAACTGTCGTAAATCATCTCTAGAATCTCTAGAATCTCAAATTTTGAAAATTGGGCGGCATTCGTGGAAACATAGGCAAGATTTTGTAGTCGTCGATGTAATTTGGGTGTCGAGAACTTGGGTTTAGGAGATTACAGAAGTTGGGTTTAGGAGATCACAATCAGGCAGCAAGCGGATGCTGTTTTGCGAGAAGGCAAGTATTTTGAAAATGCATGTTTGTCTTCTATGAAGTGCAGTTCAGACACTATCAATCCTTCAGAATATTGTAAAGTATTAACAGTTATCTTAAACGTTTGCTACAAGGGACAACTATTGACATGATTTATAAGCTTTAGAAAATAACCGCAAGGTGATATACATTTGTAATTGATAGATTAGTAATTGCCTAAGTCCAACTATCCATAATCTAATGTAATCTGGCAAAAGTAGGGGGATAAGAGTTCCCTTGGATGCTTTTTCCTACCCACAATTGTTGGAAAACATTTCGCTCTACACAAAGTCACTTGCAGTTGTTGGAGTAGCCACCTAGGTGCTAGAATTTAACAGGCGTACGAAGGATGTAAATTCATGATGAGCATAAAAAAATGATAAGGCCGTGGAAAGACAGCGTAAATGCCAAAAGTAACGCAATCTTTTCAGACACTAGAAAACTGCAATGTTACGATTTTTTTATGCGTCTTTGTTACTTGTCTTTTTAGTGCTCTGAGTGACAACGATATTGGTGTCAGTGAAACGCGCAACCAATTAAGCTAGAAATCGATTATGCTTGCGTTATCTCGGTCACTGTTGTTAATTTAACAACGGCCAAATCTGACCATCCTGTCGATGACTTCTTCCGTTGAAGTCTTTGAGCAGATCCGCAAACATTACCCACTTTCAAGTATAATGAGGATCGCTATGACAATTGAGCTGGCGTTAGGACAAACACATTTGAAGGCAGGCATTGCAAGATCAATACAATCGCTGGAAAGAACTATTTGGAGGCAATTCGCTACCGGAAAACGAGAACTGAGATAAGGGGTTGCTATGACCTGCCTGGGCATGAGATGTTTCCTTGTGAAACCTGATTTCGGTTATTTGTGTTTATGACGTTATTGGTGAGACCGAGGGAAGTAGTCTTGAAACTTTTTTAAAAGATCTCGTTTGTTTAAGTTGTGACTAGACGGTGGAATTGTCAGCTTCAATTTCTTCAACCACAGAAAGTGTGTAAAACTGCAACCTGATTTTTTCACTTCTTATTATCTTATTGTATAATGCTTTGCAAGCCTGGTTACAAGTTTATGTTGTTTTATGTTATTTTGCTATGCGGTTGAAGTTGTTGTTAACGTGTTAATTTCCGGTCAATTTCTGCCAGTGCCGGAAGCTTGTGAAATTTGACAGTTCCTTATATTGGCTGTTAAGTTTCCTGAGGACATAAATAGGGAAGGACAAGGGGTGCAGAAGGAAATTTAAATATGAACCATAAACGCACCACCCAATGCTTTCCAATGAGCTCTTTCAACGAGTTTTCAAAAAAGCTTCGTACCCTTAACGCGAATCAACGCTCAATTTTACGATGTGTATAACATGTCAAATGAGTACATTTTAAGCGTGTTCCAAGTGAAAATTAAAAATGCTTTACATTTCGTAAACCCCCCCCCAAAATTATGAATTGATCTGCCTTTCTTCTGATCACAACAATTTTAGATCTTAATTGATCAAGTTCAGCTGTACCACAATCTCCCTTATTTCATGGATTTCTGTTTGGAAGTCGAAATTACATAAAACTATCTGGATAATTGATTAAGCGTACAGATTTCGTAGTTTGACGGCAAATCTCTAGATTTAGTGTCCTTCTTGTTGGCTAAAAATTTTTGCTGACAGCTTATGACTTATTTACTCTTATCTACTTGGTAAGATTGGATCTCTGCATTTTTCGGGTAGTTAGGGATTTTGTTCAGATTTGTATGCTGGGTACGTAATTAGGAAAGTTGTAGCATTTACAACAAAATTTAGACTAAATGTGTGATCGTATGATTTAGTTATGATTGAGTGTGTAATCGTATGATTTTTATCAAAATCTGTTGTTCTTTCTCATCGGAGGATACGTTCGTCACATAAACGGTTTGACTTGGACGTGTCGGCGAGGTTCTCTTCGGCGGCTTGGACAATATTCTGCATGTTCGATGATATGCGAGCTCTCCACTCGTAAACACGCGTTGTTGCATACGTATATATATATACTTTTCACTTTACAGAGTACTGAGTAAATTTGTATGGAAATGTAGAAACTGAAGCTATACCCTCCTCATTAACATTTTATTCGGAATATTTGTAATCAAGAAAACATTGATTGTACATAATTAAAAATTTGATCACGTATATACACTATGAAATGTTACGCGTGTATATATGAAACTTCCTTCATTCGCAGCGTATTTGTTTCTTTACTAGCTACAGACTAGTCGTCATCACTGTTTCAGTATAAATTTTTCGATTAAAAAATTTTTCAAAAAAATTCGGGTGGTTTCCCCCCAAAGTGGGTTTTCTCCCGCCACGTTTGGCAATGTGCCAGACTACGGTGCAGCGAATCGGTCTAATTTTGGTAGTGTACAAAGAGGAAGACTTGCCATCACTGCAGATATTTGGCAAATTTTCTAGCCCAACCCAGTCCGACGTTACATCGGTCCAAACTTTTGGTAAATTGAATGGTTGAATCAAAAAGGGGGTAGGTGACACCGGTGACCCAGGAGACGGGTGTGTCTACCCCCCCCCAAAGGGTGGGTTTTTCATCACCCGTTATGGGTATAGGAGATGTTGAATTTCTAAGATTTTAAATAATTCTCCGTCAGTACTGTATTGATACAAAGCCATTTTCTTACGTGCTGGTCCAAAAGTACACTGAAAAGGTAAGCACCGTTCAAACGAATTGTTCACGTTTACGAAAAATCCTTAAGACGAGCTTTAAAAAGTGTATGGTTTTTTCAAAATTGATTAATAAGGAGTTCACACGCAGCAGATAGATAGTCTAAAGACCACTGTTCCTCATCTCCAAAATTTATAATACAGCTCAAGATTGTTTTCAACCAAAGCTTTTCTCCGTGACATCTCCAGCTCCATTGCGTTGTACGGGGAATGGGTGTGATGAACAATTTGTCGGAACACAGCTCAGAGGCTTAGGCAGTTTCCAGATATGGAAGGAACTTGATTTCCAATCAGCTTGAGTACACGGAATACTCCATCCATCCAGTCCATGTACATTTTAAAATAATATTCCAACAAAATGGAATGATTTTGGACTGGAGATCAAGCGTGTGGAATAGAGGTTATAATGGAATATAGTGGAAAATGGTAAAATCTTGGTTCAAATGTGTGATGTTACGCTAGTTGGGGCCATAAGTAAGTCTTAAGGTATATAACCATATGTTAAGTCTTTTATACAAGCGTGAAATGTCAGGTAAATTATGATGTACATATATAATTAAAACAAGTGTGATGTCAATTATGAATATATTTTAATCTTAAGTGTCAATTAACAACCTAACTATGACTTTGAATACTCGCATATTATGCGAGTAAACTATATATGCTGGATGATACACTACGAAACTACCAGCTTCTGAAATCTGAACCACCAGATTATCCTATGCATTATCATACGTACCTTTTTATCGACCTTGAGCAGTATATAAAGATGACACGTCAACTTGTTTGTTTGTACGACCAGAGGTCAGCTAAGAAAAACCAGCTGCCCAAATAAGCAAAATCCATCCATCTGTCAATCCGTCAAACGTATATACTGAGACAAACAGAGATTAAATAAGTATTGAATTAAAATACCTACTTTTAATGTGCTAGATAAATATATTTGCTGAAATGTACTAGTTTAACTGAACATTCCATAGAGTGATGGCCATGCATAAGAAGAGCAGTCTTGATGCGCACAACCTATGTGGGATCAGATCACCTTACGAGATGCTTCAGTGTGGTTGAAGATAGCACTATGTTGCAATAGTTGCATTCGCATCTCTTGACATAGATGGGACTTGTTCAGACCTCTTCTTTTGCTAGGATTCTTTCTTACCAGTGGTAAGTAAGCATTACACCATTTGGTACATTTCTTGTAGTAGCAAGCTATTTGATATTATACTTGTTTACCTGAACAGCTAAACCATAATGTAAACATCACTGGCGCATATGTGGCTGGCTATGCTGGATCACTGGACATTTAACCCATAAATGCATAACCCGGGTCAAATTGACCCACCATCGTTAAAATGGCTGTGTACAGCGTAGAAAGGCTTGTTATCCTCTTGTGACGTCTCAAAAAATTTTCTGATACAACTAAAAACCAAAACTAACTAAAAAATTCTTGGTTTTGACTACAAGAAATTATTTTCAATAATTACCCCCAAGTCCTAAACTGTCCTAAACAGTATTATATAAATAGTTACGGGACATCTAAAAATTTTGAAATTAGCATCAACAAAAACATCTAAAACACTACGTCAGGTTTCCCATAAAAGGGTCCTAACTGGCCAATTCCATAGGGTCCTAGTTCTTTCTGGTAAAAATTTTATAGGCAGTGGGAATTGCTTCGAGAAGTATGTTTCGGTTATTTTCCTTTCACATACGGTATTTATTTAGGGATGATTTTGGGATTCTTAAGTATTGCTACATATATTGGTTAATTAGTCCAACACTGTTCTCATTTGTTTTCAACTGTCCAGATGACAATAAGTTGATCTTACAAACAAATTCTGAGTAAAAACTGGAAACCGTTGCGTAAGACAACACAACCTTAACGAAAAAGAAAGTGTCAGTAAGAGAAAAATCTTCAAAATAAAATTTTTGGTAGAGCGATGACAACGGACTGGGAAAAAATATAAACGACTAAACTGGGTAAATGATTTTCTACACAGTCCCAAGCGGAATGTAGGGTGATATTTGAATGGCGTCCTTATTACCTGACAAATCCATTTAATGACGTGCGAAGAGTAAAGTATCTCCAATGTTGGAGTTGGAGCTCCAAAGAACTATGCTGGAGTTGAATATAACCATCTACAGGCCAAATACTTAACTTTGTTAGCTGATCTACTAAACTTTTAAATACTAGCAGTTTAAGAATTTTGTTACAACTGCTAAAGCATTTGATACTGTTCCTGTCTAGCCATAGCAAATTGTAACCGTGTAATTTAAGCCAGACGAAGTGGCAGAAATACTAACTTGGTTAACTATAACCTTATTCTTATTCCTATTCCTTACAATGAGTAATGACTCAGTATTTCCCACACTTTAGTTAACTAAGTAAGCGATCGATATATATAAAACTGCTACTGACAAACGACTGTGAACATCATGTGTCATAATTTCTTGTATTTTTGCAGTCATTGATTGTGTGCTGAATTTGTCAAATTATATTTAGACACATTTGTACATATGGGGTGATAAATTTTTCAATCCTGTATTGCTCCCTCCAATTTCGTGAGATCCTACTGCAACGAAGAATGAAGCTACTTTTACTGCAAAAACCTAGAAAAGTAAAACCTACCTCAAAGAAAATAAATCGCGTGGGAAGAATGTAAATACAATACTGCAAGTGCAAATTCCCCTTCAAGTTGCTTCGAAAATTAAGCTGGATATATTGCCTCTTTCTTTCCTGCTTATAAAAATACATAGGAAACAGTATAGCATTTTGGGACGTGTCAAATTTCTACAGAATGCGCCACACAGTGTCAGCTTTTACATCACTAACTTTATATACAATAGGAAGCTGTTTTAAATGGGTGTTGTATACGTAATATTTGTTTGACCGGCAAAGCTGCGAAATCAGTCTGGGCATACAAACTGCAAGCAACCTCAAAGACGAAAGCAGGACAGCCGTCACTACTCGGTTGTACGATTGTTGGTCAGATTAAAGAATGTCTGTAGCATAGATCCATGGTGTTCATTATAGGACGGACAAGTATCAATTTTCAACTGATTCACAAGTTGGAACCATTCCAATTTTTATCAAATTCACATGCTAAGTATACGAGATTTTTATTCACGTTTTCGACTGGGAAAAACCCACTCTTCAGGGACTGCCCGTTATCAAAACTGCTTTAGCATTTTTATAATCCATAACTATTCATTTGAGTGGTGACCAAATCCACAGGAGCGAATGACTAAAATCATAAATAGAAACAGCAACGAAGGTGTATATACCGTCTGGAACAGAAATGGGGTCTACCTTCAGGATAGGAATTGGAACGTAGATCAAACTTCAAGAATAACCATGAACATGATTTTTCCTCAAAACCGTTTCTATCCAGGAAATTAGGACTTCCGTTCCTGAAAGAACGCAGTTTCAACTCCTGAAAGACCCCGTTCCTCATCAAGGAAACAGACCTTTAATCTTGTTCCCGAAGTTCGACCCGTGTTCCTTTCCTGAAAAGAAACTCCAATTCTGTTCATGACGTTACACCTCGTTTATCTGTCTGGTTTTAGACATTCTCCTACTCTTGTTCTTGCTCTTACAGACCACCGCTAATTTTTAAGATCGAGAAGAAGGGCGTCTCAACCTACTGATAGCTTCTAACTTCGATTTTTCTTTTACCAAAATGTAGATGGCTTTTGAATAGAGCTTAATCGTTAACAAACTTAGCTCAGTAGTGCCTTTATTTTCACCTCCGCTACTAGACGAAAGCACTTTTTAATATAGCTACGACTATGACCATTTTAGGGAAATTGTAATCCTTGACAATATCTCGGCACTGAATGTTTTAGCTCAAATTTCGGACTACAGTTGCACGAAACTAAACTTGGATTAAAATTAAAAAGCGGTGATTCTTCCGTATACGCACACTTGACTTTAAACTAAAGTGCACTCAATGCATCTACTTCCGTAGACGTACACTAGAAGAGAAATCTGCCTTGGACTTTCGCTGAATCTAAAAGGCATCTACTTCCGTAGACGCACACTACATCACTGGTGATTCTATTTAACTCCGAATTTTGAAATTACTTACGTACAATAAAATACACAAAATAATATCATGATATAAAAGCCATTGTTCATAAAAACTAAAATATATATCAGTCATAAAATAAAGTTTGTCAAATTATCAATTATGAATATAAATTATGAAATTGTTAAATTATTGAAAAATAAGAGGAACTCTTATATATAGGGGACAGAAAAATTATTTTTTAAAAATATATATGCCATTTAAAAAAATTATATTTTTGTATTTGTGTATTTACCAAATGATGTAGTGTGCGTCTACGGAAGTAGATGCCTTTTACATTCAGCGAAAGTCCAAGGAAGATTTCTTCCTTAATTCTAGTGTGCGTCAACGGGGGCCAGTATAAACTGCAGACGCAGACGCAGACCAGCAGACTTAGCAGACTTATGCAGACACAGACTCGGGAATAAAACGCAGACCTGAAAACAGACTCGGGTATAAAATGCAGACTTTTGAGCAGACTTGCAGACTGGGGTATAATAAGCAGACCCGGGTATAAAATGCAGACTTTTGAGCAGACTTGCAGACTGGGGTATATATAAAAAGCAGACCCGGGTATAAAATGCAGACTTTTGAGCAGACTTGCAGACTGGGTTATACAAAGCAGACCCGGGTATAAAATGCAGACTTTCTTGCAGACTTGCAGACTGGGGTATAAAAAGCAGACCCGAGTATAAAATGCAGACTTTTGAGCAGACTTGCAGACTGAGGTATAAAAAGCAGATTTTTGAGCAGATTTATATAAATGCCCGGTATCTGCCGAGGCCCAATTCCATTGATCAGGATATCCAAAACAGTCGACCCACCCCAAAACCGACCCTCAGACAACTCGGAACCAAAATTGAAAATTTTGCCATTCCTCACTACGGACTTCGCTTAGCTAACCTATATTATGCATATAGCATGTCCACACTCTGCACTATCCAGCCATGTATTGGATGCTTTGCCATGACCTCTGGGCTGGCCCACGGCGGGAGATTACCTTGCGAACTTTTCGCAAAAACATCACCCACAACTTTTTATAAAAAGGTGCGGGGTGGGGATCTTTTCAGGATAACCCCCCAGGCCCAGATTCTGCAAAACTTGATCGAATGAGCTGAAATTTGGTATGGGTATGTTTTCGACCACGCTGAGTTCAAATATCGCTAAATTTTTCGATTTCGCGAAATTCAATTTTTTTCGATTCGTAAGGGGGGACCAAGGGGAACCGAAAAATTTTTTGTCTTCGATTTTGCTGAACAGTTGTATTCTGGGGTTTTCGGGGTCGCAGAACACGAATCTGAAATCCGTTTTTCGATTCAGCTTTTCGTTAGCTCAATATAAGCTTACATCTTAAGCTTAAAACTTTAGCATATACTTTTATACATAGTAACACTAGGGTCACGCTCTATTTATGCATGAAAAAACTTTCCTATCTGATTTTTTTGTGAATTCGTTAACAAAAGCTTACAAACATTTTGGGTCTCTTGCGCAATACCCCCCCAGCCCTAACTTTTGATTTTTTTGACCAATAACTTTGAAATTTTGTGTGGATGCATACTGGAGGCTGATGAATTCAAAAATTCAAAAATTTTAAAATTTTAAAAAAATTTTTAAAAATTTTAGATTTTATTTTGGTAAGGGGGGACCAAGGGGACTGGGGAACCGAAAAATTTTTTGAAAAAATTTTTGCTGAAAACGTGCATACAGGGGTTTTCAGGGGCGCTGAGCACGAATCCGAAATCCGTTTTTCGATAAAGCTTTTCGTTAGCTCAGAATAAGCTTATATCTTAAGTTTATAACTTTAGCTTATTTTAAGCTAACGAAAAGCTTTATCGAAAAACGGATTTCGGATTCGTGCTCAGCACCCCTGCAAACCCCTGTATGCACGTTTTCAGCAAAACTTTTTTCAAAAAATTTTTCGATTCCCCTTGGTCCCCCCTTACCAAAATAAAATTTAAAATTTTTAAAAAATTTTAAAAATTTTAAAATTTTTGAATTTTTGAATTCATCAGCCTCTAGTATGCACCCATACAAAATTTCAAAGTTATTGGTCAAAAAAATCAAAAGTTATGACTGGGGGGGGGAATTGCGCAAGAGACCCAAAATTTGTTACTCTCGCTACACAAGGGCTATCGGCTTGAGACTTGCACCGTATGGAGAGGATCATTACCAGTTGATTACATACCAAAATTATTTGATCGGACTTCATTTGCGAAAATGGCAGCAAAAATACGATTTTTGAGTTTTTATTAACCTTGCCATATGTACATTGTCAGCAAAGTATGTAGACATTTAATGCAATAAAATTAGATTTTAATTATATATACCCGCGTCTGGTTATTACCGACCATACTGCATATTTTACACCAAAATCTGCAAAACCTATACGTTAATACATTTTATACCGGAGCCTACTTTAATTGCTGACGGCCTACATTTTATAGTCTAACCTGATTTTATGAATATCAGGATCAGTAAGTCTGCTCAAAAGTCTGCATTTTATACCCCGGTCTGCAAGTCTGCTCAAAAGTCTGCATTTTATACCCCGGTCTGCTTCTTATACCCTAGTCTGCAAGTCTGCATTTTATACCCGGGTCTGCAAGTCTGCTCAAAAGTCTGCATTTTATACCCCGGTCTGCTTTTTATATCCTAGTCTGCAAGTCTGCAAGAAAGTCTGCATTTTATACTTTTAGTACGGTCTGCGTCTGCTTTTTATACCCGAGTCTGCGTCTGCATCAAAGTCTGCGTTTTATACCCCAGTCTGCTGGTCTGCGTCTGCGTTTTATACTGGCCCGTCTAGGGAAGTAGATGCATTGAGTGCACTTTAGTTTGGGGTTTACAAAAACTGAGGGTTTACTGTCAAACGCTCTACTCCGGAAGGTGCACATCTTACAATTATATATATATATACATATATATATATATATATATATATATATATAATGATTTATTGTCGTAGTCAGGGGCGTAGGCAGGGGAGGGCCAGAGAGGGGAATCCCCCTACACTGACTTGACCCCGGAAAATTTGCCATGTCGGGAAATAAAGTTTTCGCGGCATTGGCGCAAATTTTGTTAAACTCAGAAATAACCCATTCTACACATCAAATTACACGCTTAATTTTCTAAAACTTGTGCAAAATGTGCTCTGAAAAATAGGTTTTAATTATGCCATATTCTAAAAAGGTCTGGCTTTTAGCTGGGGGCTGCCGCCCCTAGACCCCCTCCATTTTAGCTAAAGATCGAACATTTTGCACTTATAATCTAACAAATTTGTAGAAATTATTTTCTAAAAATGAGAAAACAAAGACGTCGTTTCAGTAAGTGAATTCTTACAGGAATTTGAAATAGCACAATCCTACAGCACAATTTATGCGATTTGATAATTGTATACTCTTTTTAAATTTTTCATTATGGTTTTTATTGTTGTAATTCGCAAAAATTCAGCTTCTGGGGGCTCTAAAAAAAATATATCCCCAACGTCCTCCAATTTAACAATCAGTCCATACTATTTCCAAAAAAGTAAACAGCGAATAACGATTTAGAAACCACAGACGTTAAAATTTTGGTGTCCCACCCAATTTCCCCACGATATACTTTATATACGTATGTCACCCGCCAATATATAATATTAACTATTATGAAGTGATGTCATTAGGTATTATGTAATCACATAATAGCGTCACAATAAATTTAATTGCATAACTTTAACAAATTATTAATCATCGAAACATTGACAAACAAGTGTAGATGTAGGTGTCGGGACTACCGTAAATACAGTAGGCGCCCCTGAGCTGCACTCGAAAAATTGTAAGGGCCCTAACGAGTTCACTTTAAGTTCATGAAATTCTGGCCTATTCAACTCACAAGTGGGAACCAAGGACTCAGATTTTGCTTAAAATCGTAAACCTAAGGGTATTCTGGGGTCGTAGAACAGGAACATTAAAACTACGTATGTATAGATGGAATCTTCTTTATTATATATTATTTCCCACTAAAGACCCAATTTCAGTACTTCCCCCAAAATGGAGAACCGTACAGAATCCCAGGAAGAATCTTAAGTGTGTGCGAGATTCCAAAGACTGCGAGTTTCGGTATCGATCGGGAAGAAACTACTCTAAATTTTGGTGCGTATATGTATACATATAAATACATTAGGGATGCACCGGGGCCTGGCCCCGGCCCCACTCGGTAGCCCACCCACCACCCAATACCCCGTATCTCGGTTTAGGCATCCCTACTCGTCTGCCACAGCCACCACTAATTTGTAAGTCGAGAAGAAGGGCGTCCAAGCTACTGATAGCCTTAACCTCGATTTCTCTTTTACCAAAATGTAGATGGCTAATAGAGTTTAATCGTTAACAAACTTAGCTCATAGTGCCTTCCCCCGCTACTAGAAGAAAGCAACCTTTAATATAGCACGACTATGATGACCATAGGGAATGTATCCTACATCTCCCGGCACCGAATAGCAATACGTAACTGAACGAAGTCACACATGCAAGTTACGTATGCTATCATAGGCGATGAGTGTCAAGGATTACAATCCCTAAATGGTCTCTAGCGTAGCTATATTAAAAGGTGCTTTCTTCTATAGCGGAGGTGAAAAAAGGCACTACGAGCTAAGTTTGTACGTTAACTCTATCAAAGCCACTACATTTTGGTAAAAGAAGAAAAATCGAAGTTAGAAGCTATCAGTAGCTTGAGACGCCCTTCTTCTCGATCTTACAAATTAGTGGTGGTCTGTAAGAGCAAGAACAAGAGTAGGAGAATGCCTAAAACCAGAAAGATAAACGAGGAGTATCTGGGTCCGGTCGGGACTGGGCCTCTCCGGGCGGCCGGCCGCCCCCCCTAGTATTTATATGTATACTTCCCCAAATTTAGAGTAGTTCCCCGCGCACCAAACTCGCAGCGAATCCGCACACTTAAGATTCCCGGGTCGTCGGCCCATGGGGAAGTCGAAATGGGTCTTAGTGGGAAATAATATATAATAAAGAAGATTCCATCTATACATACGTAGTTTTCAATGTCCTCGTCTCCCCCAAAGCCCTTATTACGTTTAAGCAAATCTGAGTCCGCCCACTGAGTGATGCCAGATTTCACGAACTTCAAAAAGGTGATCCCGGCGCCACCTTACAATTTTCGCATCTGAATGCCTCCCAAGGCACACGCCTACAAACCTTCTCCCCCCACCTACCTAGTTCACGTTAATATTAATTCATTAATTTATGGCGCTATTATGTGTTACTATCCTATACTCACCATATAGTTAATATTTATAAAAATATTTGCGCCAGGAGTTCAGTACATACGTACTACTAAAAGTACTACTAAAACCAGTGGGTGACCAGAAAAATTCGCGGGCTCCAAAATTTTACGTCCCAGTTTTCAATCGCGCCAGCTTTTCGTCACACCTAAGTGCACAACTTATTAATTGGAGGTCGGGTTTTTTATTTTTTAGGCCCCCAGAAGCTGAATTTGCGAATTACAACAATAAAAACCATAATGAAAAATTTAAAAAGAGTATACAATTATCAATCGCATAAGGCAGGATGTATTTCAATTCTGTAAGAATCAACACGGAAACGACGTCTTTGTTTTCTCATTTTTAGAAAATAATTTCTACAAATTTGTTAGATTATAAGTGCAAAATGTTCGATCTTTAGCTAAAGAGGGGGTGGAGGGCCGAAGGCCGCCGACCAACAAGACCCACATTTTTAGAATATGGCATAATTAAAATTTATATTTTCAGAGCACATTTTGCACAAGTTTTAGAAAATTAAGCGTGTAATTTGATGTGTAGAATGGGTTATTTCTGAGTTTAACAAAATTTGCGCCAATGCCGCGAATTCTTTATTTCCCGACATGGCAATTTTCCGGGGGTCCAGTCAGTGTAGGGACCCCCCTGGTCTCTGCTACGCCTCTAAAAATATATATATATATATATATATATATTATTATATATATATTTATTTCCTTCAACTTTGACCCCCTCCCCCGCTACGCAATAAACTCATTATATATATATATATATATATATATATAGTATATATATATATTAAGTCCCTCCTGTAGAGTGCTTGACTGTAAACCCTCCAGTTTTTGTAAACCCCAAACTAAAGTGCACTCAATGCATCTACTTCCCCTAGACGGGCCAGTATAAAACGCAACGCAGACCAGCAGACTGGGAGCGGTATAAAACGCAGACTTTGATGCAGACGCAGATTCCGAGTATAAAAAGCAGACGCGGACTGCACTAAAAGTATAAAATGCAGACTTTCTTGCAGACTTGCAGACTAGGGATACCAAAGGTGACCGGGGTATAAAATGCAGACTTTTGAGCAGACCCAGACCCGGGTATAAAATGCAGACTTGCAGACTAGGTATAAGAAGCAGACCGGGGTATAAAATGCCGAGACTGTTTGAGCAGACTTGGAGACCGGGGGGCCAAAATGCAGACTTTTTGAGCAGACTTACTGATCCTGATATTCATAAAATCAGGTTAGACTACAAAATGTAGGCCGAAAATCGGCAATTAAAGTAGGCTCCGGTATAAAATGTATTAACGTATAGGTTTTGCGAGATTTTGGTGTAAAATATGCAGTATGGTCGGTAATAACCAGACATGGGTATAATTTCTATAATTAAAATCTAATTTTATTGCATTAAATGTCTACATACTTTGCTGACAATGTACATATGGCAAGGTTAATAAAAACTCAAAAATCGTATGTTTTATTACTTTCCATTTTCGCAAAATGAAGTCCGATCAAATAATTTTGGTATGTAATCAACTGGTAATGATCCTCTCCATACGGTGCAAGTCTCAAGCCGATAGCCCTTGTGTAGCGGGAGTAAAAAATTTTGGGTCTCTTCCAACTTCCCCCCCAGTCATGAACTTTTGATTTTTTGACCAATAACTTTGAAATTCTGTATGGGTGCATACTAGAGGCTGATGGATTCAAAAATTCAAAATTTTTAAAATTTTTGCAAAATTTTTTAAAAATTTTAAATTTTATTTTGGTAAGGGGGGAACAACTTTGGGAATCGAAAAATTTTTTGAAAAAAGTTTTGCTGAAAACGTACATACAGGGGTTGCAGGGGTGCTGAGCACGAATCGGAAATCCGTTTTTCGATAAAGCTTTTCGTTAGCTTAAAATAAGCTTCAAAGTTATAAACTTAAGATATAAGCTTATTCTGAGCTAACGAAAAGCTTTATCGAAAAACGGATTTCGGATTCGTGCTTCAGCGCCCCTGAAATTCCCCTGTATGCACGTTTTCAGCAAAAATTTTTTCAAAAAATTTTTCGGTTCCCCAGTCCCCTTGGTCCCCCCTACCAAAATAAAATCTAAAATTTTTAAAAATTTTTTTAAAATTTTAAAATTTTCGAATTTTTGAATTCATCATCTTCCATTATGTATCCACACAAAATTTCAAAGTTATTGATCAAAAAAATAAAAGTTGGGGCTGGGGGGGGTATTGCGCAAGAGACCCAAAATGTTTGTAAGCTTTTGTTAACGAATTCACAAAAAAAATCCGAATAGGAAAAGGATTTTCATGCATAAATAGAGCGTGACCCTAGTGTTACTATGTATAAAAGTATATGCTAAAGTTTTAAGCTTAAGATGTAAGCTTATATTGAGCTAACAGGAAAACTGAACCGAAAAACGGATTTCAGATTCGTGTTCTGCGACCCCGAAAACCCCAGAATACAACTGTTCAGCAAAATCGAAGACAAAAAATTTTTCGGTTCTACTGGTCCCTCTTACGAAATCGAAAAAAATTGAGTTTCGCGAAATCGAAGAATTTAGCTAATATTTCGAACTCCAGCGTGGATCGACAAACATACCCATACCAAATTTCAGCTCATTCGATCAAGCTTTGCAGAATCTGGGCCTGGGGGTTATCCTGAAAAGATCCCCACCCCCGCACCTTCATGCTGGAGATGTTTTTGCGAAAAGTTCGCAAGGTAATCTCCCGCCGTGGGCCAGCCCAGAGGTCATGGAAAGCATCCAATACATGGCTGATAGTGCAAGTGTGGACACATGCTATATGCATAATATAGGTTAGCTAAGCGAAGTCCGTAAAGCGAGGAATGGCAAAATTTTCAATTTTGGTTCCGAGTTGTCTGAGGGTCGGTTTTGGGGTGGGTCGACTGTTTTGGATATCCTGATCAATGGAATTGGGCCTCGGCAGATACCAGGCATTTATATAAATCTGCTCAAAAAATCTGCTTTTTATACCTCAGTCTGCAAGTCTGCTCAAAAGTCTGCATTTACTACTCGGGTCTGCTTTTTATACCCCAGTCTGCAAGTCTGCAAGAAAGTCTGCATTTTATACCCGGGTCTGCTTTGTATAACCCAGTCTGCAAGTCTGCTCAAAAAGTCTGCATTTTATACCCGGGTCTGCTTTTTATCTATACCCCAGTCTGCAAGTCTGCTCAAAAGTCTGCATTTTATACCCGGGTCTGCTTATTATACCCCAGTCTGCAAGTCTGCTCAAAAGTCTGCATTTTATACCCGAGTCTGTTTTCAGGTCTGCGTTTTATTCCCGAGTCTGTGTCTGCATAAGTCTGCTCAGTTTGTTAGTCTGCGTCTGCGTCAGCAGTTTAAACTGGCCCCCGTAGACGCACACTAGAATTAAGGAAGAAATCTTCCTTGGACTTTCGCTGAATGTAAAAGGCATCTACTTCCGTAGACGCACACTACATCATTGGTAAATACACAAATACAAAAATATCATTTTTTTTAAATGGCATATATATTTTTAAAAAATAATTTTTCTGTCCCCTATAAGAGTTCCTCTTATTTTTCAATAATTTAACAATTTCATAATTTATATTCATAATTGATAATTTGACAAACTTTATTTTATGACTGATATATATTTTAGTTTTTATGAACAATGGCTTTTATATCATGATATTATTTTGAGTATTTTATTGTACGTAAGTAATTTCAAAATTCGGAGTTAAATAGAATCACCAGTGATGTAGTGTGCGTCTACGGAAGTAGATGCCTTTTAGATTCAGCGAAAGTCCAAGGAAGATTTCTCTTTTCTAGTGTGCGTCTACGGAAGTAGATGCATTGAGTGCACTTTAGTTTAAAGTCAAGTGTGTTTATACGGAAGAATCACCCCTTTTTAATTTTAATCCAAATTTAGTTTCGTGCAACTGTAGTCCAAAATTTGAGCTAAAACATTCAGTGCCGAGATGAGATTGTCAAGGATTACAATTTCCCTAAAATGGTCATCATAGTCGTAGCTATATTAAAAGGTGCTTTCTTCTAGTAGCGGAGGTGAAAAAAGGCACTACTGAGCTAAGTTTGTTAACGATTAAACTCTATTCAAAAGCCATCTACATTTTGGTAAAAGAAGAAAAATCGAAGTTAGAAGCTATCAGTAGCTTGAGACGCCCTTCTTCTCGATCTTACAAATTAGTGGTGGTCTGTAAGAGCAAGAACAAGAGTAGGAGAATGCCTAAAACCAGAAAGATAAACGAGGTGTAACGTCATGAACAGAATTGGTGTTTCTTTTCAGGAAAGGAACACGGGTCGAACTTCGGGAACAAGATTAAAGGTCTGTTTCCTTGATGAGGAACGGGGTCTTTCAGGAGTTGAAACTGCGTTCTTTCAGGAACGGAAGTCCTAATTTCCTGGATAGAAACGGTTTTGAGGAAAAATCATGTTCATGGTTATTCTTGAAGTTTGATCTACGTTCCAATTCCTATCCTGAAGGTAGACCCATTTCTGTTCCAGACGGTATATACACCTTCGTTGCTGTTTCTATTTATGATTTTAGTCATTCGCTCCTGTGGATTTGGTCACCACTCAAATGAATAGTTATGGATTATAAAAAATGCTAAAGCAGTTTTGATAACGGGCAGTCCCTGGAGAGTGGGTTTTTCCCAGTCGAAAACGTGAATAAAAATCTCGTATACTTAGCATGTGAATTTGATAAAAAATTGGAATGGTTCCAACTTGTGAATCAGTTGAAAATTGATACTTGTCCTATAATGAACACCACAGATCTATGCTACAAACATTCTTTAATCTGACCAACAATCGTACAACCGAGTAGTGACGGCTGTCCTGCTTTCGTCTTTGAGGTTGCTTGCAGTTTGTATGCCCAGACTGATTTCGCAGCTTTGCCGGTCAAACAAATATATACGTATACAACACCCATTTAAAACAGCTTCCTATTGTATATAAAGTTAGTGATGTAAAAGCTGACACTGTGTGTGGCGCATTCTGTAGAAATTTGACACGTCCCAAAATGCTATACTGTTTCCTATGTATTTTTATAAGCAGGAAAGAAAGAGGCAATATATCCAGCTTAATTTTCGAAGCAACTTGAAGGGGAATATGCACTTGCAGTATTGTATTTACATTCTTCCCACGCGATTTATTTTCTTTGAGGTAGGTTTTACTTTTCTAGGTTTTTGCAGTAAAAGTAGCTTCATTCTTCGTTGCAGTAGGATCTCACGAAATTGGAGGGAGCAATAAAGGATTGAAAAATTTATCACCCCATATGTACAAATGTGTCTAAATATAATTTGACAAATTCAGCACACAATCAATGACTGCAAAAATACAAGAAATTATGACACATCAGAGCCGTTTGTCAGTAGCAGTTTTATATATATCGATTGCTTACTTATATATATTAGTTAACTAAAGTGTGGGAAATACTGAGTCATTACTCATTGTAAGGAATAGGAATAAGAATAAGGTTAATATAGTTAACCAAGTTCGTATTTCTGCCACTTCGTCTGGCTTAAATTACACGGTTACAATTTGCTATGGCTAGACAGGAACAGTATCAAATGCTTTAGCAGTTGTAACAAAATTCTTAAACTGCTAGTATTTAAAAGTTTAGTAGATCAGCTAACAAAGTTAAGTATTTGGCCTGTAGATGGTTATATTCAACTCCAGCATAGTTCTTTGGAGCTCCAACTCCAACATTGGAGATACTTTACTCTTCGCACGTCATTAAATGGATTTGTCAGGTAATAAGGACGCCATTCAAATATCACCCTACATTCCGCTTGGGACTGTGTAGAAAATCATTTACCCCGTTTAGTCGTTTATATTTTTTCCCAGTCCGTTGTCATCGCTCTACCAAAAATTTTATTTTTAAGATTTTTCTCTTACTGACACTTTCTTTTTCGTTAAGGTTGTGTTGTCTTACGCAACGGTTTCCAGTTTTTACTCAGTTAGAATTTGTTTGTAAGATCAACTTATTGTCATCTGGACAGTTGAAAACAAATGAGAACAGTGTTGGACTAATTAACCAATATATGTAGCAATACTTAAGAATCCCAAAATCATCCCTAAATAAATACCATATGTGAAAGGAAAATAACCGAAACATACTTCTCGAAGCAATTCCCACTGCCTATAAAATTTTTACCAGAAAGAACTAGGACCCTATGGAATTGGCCAGTTAGGACCCTTTTATGGGAAACCTGACGTAGTGTTTTAGATGTTTTTGTTGATGCTAATTTCAAAATTTTTAGATGTCCCGTAACTATTTATATAATACTGTTTAGGACAGTTTAGGACTTGGGGTAATTATTGAAAATAATTTCTTGTAGTCAAAACCAAGAATTTTTTAGTTAGTTTTGGTTTTTAGTTGTATCAGAAAATTTTTTGAGACGTCACAAGAGGATAACAAGCCTTTCTACGCTGTACACAGCCATTTTAGCGATGGTGGGTCAATTTGACCCGGGTTATGCATTTATGGGTTAAATGTCCATTGATCCAGCATAGCTAGCCACATATGCGCCAGTGATGTTTACATTATGGTTTAGCTGTTCAGGTAAACAAGTATAATATCAAATAGCTTGCTACTACAAGAAATGTACCAAATGGTGTAATGCTTACTTACCACTGGTAAAAAGGAATCCTAGCAAAAGAAGAGGTCTGAACAATTCCCATCTATGTCAAGAGATGCGAATGCAACTATTGCAACATAGTGCTATCTTCAACCACACTGAAGCATCTCGGAAGGTGATCTGATCCCACATAGGTTGTGCGCATCAAGACTGCTCTTCTTATGCGTGGCCATCACTCTATGGAATGTTCAGTTAAACTACTACATTTCAGCATATATATTTATCTAGCACATTAAAAGTAGGTATTTTAATTCAATACTTATTTAATCTCTGTCTCAGTATATACGTTTGACGGATTGACAGATGGATGGATTTTGCTTATTTGGGCAGCTGGTTTTTCTTAGCTGACCTCTGGTCGTACAAACAAACAAGTTGACGTGTCATCTTTATATACTGCTCGAGGTCGATAAAAAGGTACGTATGATAATGCATAGGATAATCTGGTGGTTCAGATTTCAGAAGCTGGTAGTTTCGTAGTGTATCATCCAGCATATATAGTTTACTCGCATAATAATGCGAGTATTCAAAGTCATAGTTAGGTTGTTAATTGACACTTAAGATTAAAATATATTCATAATTGACATCACACTTGTTTTAATTATATATGTACATCATAATTTACCTGACATTTCACGCTTGTACAAAAGACTTAACATATGGTTATATACCTTAAGACTTACTTATGGCCCCAACTAGCGTAACATCACACATTTGAACCAGATTACACCATTTTTCTACTATATTCCATTGTAACCTCTATTCCACACGCTTGATCTCAGTCCAAAATCATTCCATTTTTGTTGGAATATTATTACAAAATGTACATGGACTGGATGGAATAAAGGATTCCGTGTACTCAAGCTGATTAAAAATCAAGTTCCTTCCATATCTGGAAACTGCTAAATACCTACAGAGCTGTGTTCCTAGAAATCATTTATCACGCCCATTCCATTTTCAACGCAATGGAGCTGGAGATGTCACGGAGAAAAGCTTTGGTTGAAAACAAAACAGAGCTGTATTATAAATTTTGGAGATGAGGGAACAGCGTTCTTTAGACTATCTTCTGCTGCGTGTGAACTCCTAATCAATTTTGAAAAAACCATACACTTTTTAAAGCTCGTCTTAAGGATTTTTCACAAACGTAGACAATTCGTTTGAACGGTGCTTAAAATTTCGGTATTTTTGGACCAGCTTTTGTAAAATGGCTTTGTATCAATACAGTACTGACGGAGACCCATTTAAAATCTTGGAAATTTAACATCTCCCTATAGCCATGGGGTGATGAAAAACCCACCCTTTGGGGGGGGGGGTAGACCCACCCGTCTCCTAGGTCCTGGGTGTCACCTACATACTTTTTAGTTCAACCATTCAAAAATTTACCAAAAGTTTGGACCGATGTAGCTTTTGACTGGGTTGGGCTAGAAAAGTTGCAAATATCTGCAGTGATGGCAAGTCTTCCT
The DNA here is from genome assembly GCA_030248195.1 of Trissonchulus latispiculum. Taxonomy (NCBI): domain Eukaryota; kingdom Metazoa; phylum Nematoda; class Enoplea; order Enoplida; family Ironidae; genus Trissonchulus; species Trissonchulus latispiculum. Next base: position 4,798 of record JASAND010021471.1, on the reverse strand, counting down.
CTTTGTACACTACCAAAATTAGACCGATTCGCTGCACCGTAGTCTGGCACATTGCCAAACGTGGCGGGAGAAAACCCACTTTGGGGGGAAACCACCCGTGCCAAACTTGGCGGGAGAAAACCCACTTTGGGGGGAAACCATCCGAATTTTTTTGAAAAATTTTTTAATCGAAAAATTTATACTGAAACAGTGATGACGACCAGACTGTAGCTAGTAAAGAAACAAATACGCTGCGAATGAAGGAAGTTTCATATATACACGCGTAACATTTCATAGTGTATATACGTGATCAAATTTTTAATTATGTACAATCAATGTTTTCTTGATTACAAATATTCCGAATAAAATGTTAATGAGGAGGGTATAGCTTCAGTTTCTACATTTCCATAAAAATTTACTCAGTACTCTGTAAAGTGAAAAGTATATATATGTATGCAACAACGCGTGTTTACGAGTGGAGAGCTCGCATATCATCGAACATGCAGAATATTGTCCAAGCCGCCGAAGAGAACCTCGCCGACACGTCCAAGTCAAATCGTTTATGTGACGAACTTATCCTCCGATGAGAAAGAACAACAGATTTTGATAAAAATCATACGATTACACACTCAATCATAACTAAATCATACGATCACACATTTAGTCTAAATTTTGTTCTCAATGCTACAACTTTCCTAATTACGTACCCAGCATACAAATCTGAACAAAACCCCTAACTACCCGAAAAATGCAGAGATCCAATCTTACCAAGTAGATAAGAGTAAATAAGTCATAAGCTGTCAGCAAAAATTTTTAGCCAACAAGAAGGACACTAAATCTAGAGATTTGCCGTCAAACTACGAAATCTGTACGCTTAATCAATTATCCAGATAGTTTTATGTAATTTCGACTTCGAAACAGAAATCCATGAAATAAGGGAGATTGTAGTACAGCTGAACTTGATCAATTAAGATCTAAAATTGTTGTGATCAGAAGAAAGGCAGATCAATTCATAATTTTGGGGGGGTTTACGAAATGTAAAGCATTTTTAATTTTCACTTGGAAATTTTACCAGTTATATTCGGTGTTACTGTTGGCACGTTTTTATTCCTGCAAGAATACCGACAGTTCAAGTGCTACCGTGCACGCTTAAAATGTACTCATTTGACATGTTATACACATCGTAAAATTGAGCGTTGATTTCGCGTTAGGGTACGAAGCTTTTTTGAAAACTCGTTGAAAGAGCTCATTGGAAAGCATTGGGTGGTGCGTTTATGGTTCATATTTAAATTTCCTTCTGCACCCCTTGTCCTTCCCTATTTATGTCCTCAGGAAACTTAACAGCCAATATAAGGAACTGTCAAATTTCACAAGCTTCCGGTGTCGTATATTATTTTGTCACCTATGCTAAATTGTCACCTAACGCTGTAGCAAAGATTTCTGCTAAGGTGACAAAATAGCATGCATGCTATTTTGTCACCATGCTCAATTGTCACCTTGTCACAATTGGCACTGCTGATTCAATGGCATCAACAATTTCTGTCACTAGCTGTCGCTGTTGTCACTAAGCCCCGCCTACAGTGAAATTCATACTACATGTAGCCTTACACGTTTACTTGTATACTTGTATAATAATAAAGCATTTGACACAATTATGCTAGTAGGTAAAACACCGAGTTTACAAAAAACAACAAACCGGCTGAGAAATAAAATATGAAAATTCAAACTTATTCAGTCTAGAGCACATAAACAGCAACAACCTAAAGCAACCACTTAAAATATGAGCAATATGGTGAGCAGTCAGCAATTCAAAACAATCATTTGTACACGCCTGAGTTTGCTAGCAGATGAGATCTTTGGAAAAGGTTCAAAATGCCAGGTTTTGGCACACTTTAGAAGATGGGCGCGCATTAGGTCGTGGTTGTACAAAATCTTCGAAAGATCAGTTCCAAGAGCTAAGTCGAAGCCTAATGCAGTAGCGTAGACACCACAATCTATGCCATTTGGCTGTTGCTGAACGGGAATCACGAAAACTTCAATATTATTGTTGCAGTTGACCACAGTAGGATAAAGCTCTTTAAGCTGCTTTGCCAAACATGGATGGATTTCGCCATGAAACAGACTGTCAGCCAGATAAACCTGTCCATTGGAAAAGTGAGATGTAACCCAATGGAATCCACCGGTATGGTGGATTTGTATGTGACCATTCGCGGCGGGGGAAAAGCTTCTTTGGCTGAGCAAACTACTTTGGAATTTGGTGCCAATTCTATCGCAAATTAACCGCTGCGCCCACTCAATAACGATGTCGTCCAACTCCTTACCTTCTGTAATGAGCAAGGCGCCTTTGCTGAACACGGATAAATAGGGCAACCCCAATTCCCTGCGTCGGTCATCAGAAAGACTTGGTGAGGAAAGATCAAGCTGCATATCGACAGATTTAGCGCAAAGTTCTTCAGAACCGTTTGAAGCTGAGTCGGACTCAGCTTCGGATGATCTGACATAGGGCAAAAGTCGAGAGCAGTTAAATTTCTGCTTTAGAAGCTTTCCGTTTCGACTAAGAAGATAAGTTCCCTTTTCCAAGACTTCACTGACAACGTATGGACCCTGTCGTCGCCGTTCCAAGGAACCACCCTGCCTTGTCCCTTTCCTAGAATTCTCAACCAGAACTTCGTCACCAACAGAATAAACAACGCTTTTGTGTTTGGCATCATATACCTTTTTCTGATGATCCTGAGCACTTCTAAGGTTACCATGGGCCTTTTCGCGCATGCTTCGAAGATCTGATTCCAACGAACTGATTCTATCCAGAACGGTTTCTTGAAAATCGTCATCAAAATTTGAATCGGCATCAAGATCGACTTCTATTGGTAATTTGGGCTTGAGTCCATACATCAGCTCGTAAGGACTGCACTTCGTTGACTTTTGGGGGGAAATCCTGTATGAAAACATAATTCCCTGCAAATGATCATCCCAATCTTTGAAATCAGGGCTGACAACTTTACTTATTTGGGTTTGTAAGGTTTGATTATGTTTGATTATTACCACCCACCAACCACCACACCAGCCCACCCCAAATGAATGTTGAATGTTCTGCGTGGGAAGAAATAGCCAAAATTTGATTGACGTTTATCTTCAAACCGACCAATCAATTTTCAGTCAAGTCAGCTATTGGACGATTTAATGTCTCTTCTAGCAACTGTATCTGAGCTGGTTACAATTGAGCATGGTGACAAAATAGCATAGGTGACAGAATAATATACGACACCGGCACTGGCAGAAATTGACCGGAAATTAACACGTTAACAACAACTTCAACCGCATAGCAAAATAATATAAAACAACATAAACTTGTAACCAGGCTGGCAAAGCATTATACAATAAGATAATAAGAAGTGAAAAAATCAGGTTGCAGTTTTACATACTTTCTGTGGTTGAAGAAATTGAAGCTGACAATTCCACCGTCTAGTCACAACTTAAACAAACGAGATCTTTTAAAAAAGTTTCAAGACTGCTTCCCTCGGTCTCACCAACAACGTCATAAACACAAATAACCGAAACCAGGTTTCACAAGGAAACATCTCATGCCCAGGCAGGTCATAGCACTCCCTTATCTCAGTTCTCGTTTTCCGGCAGCGAATTGCCTCCAAATAGTTCTTTCCAGCGATTGTATTGATCTTGCAATGCCTGCCTTCAAATGTGTTTGTCCTAACGCCAGCTCAATTGTCATAGCGATCCTCAGTATACTTGAAAGTGGTTAATGTTTGCGGATCTGCTCAAAGACTTTAACGGAAGAAGTCATCGACAGGATGGTCAGATTTGGCGGTTGTTAAATTAACAACAGTGACCGAGATAACGCAAGCATAATCGATTTCTAGCTTAATTGGTTGCGCGTTTCACTGACACCAATATCGTTGTTACTCAGAGCACTAAAAAGACAAGTAACAAAGACGCATAAAAAATCGTAATATTGCAGTTTTCTAGTCTGAAAAGATTGCGTTGCTTTGGCATTTACGCTATCTTTCCACGGCCTTATCATTTTTATGCTCATCATGAATTTACATCCTTCGCACGCCTGTTAAATTCGAGCACCTAGGTGTATATCTAACAACGTCAAGTGACTTTGTGTGAGCGAAATGTTTTCCAACAATTTTGTGGGTAGGAAAAAGCATCCAAGGGAACTTTATCCCCCTACTTTTGCCAGATTACGTTAGATTATGGATACTTGGACTTAGGCAGTTACTAATCTGTCAATTACAAGTGTATATATCACTTGCGGTTATTTTTACAGCTTATAAATCATGTCAATAGTTGTCCCTTGTAGCAAACGTTTAGGATAACTGTTAATACTCAGACAATATTCTGAAGGATTGATATTGTTGAAGCTGCACTTCCTTAGAGAAGACAAACATGCATTTTCGAAATTGCCGCCACTCAAGTCAGTCGTCAAAATATTTTAAAAAGCTTTGAAGCACAAAAGGTATGCGTAATATGCCACATGATGTATAAGTTTTCTTTCAATTAAACTTTTTTCTTTAAGTTTCTGTATACGTATTAAGCTTGGACAGAAAAATATATAGTTCTTCCCAGCAGCATAATGCAGTTTGGCAAATATACAGCTTGGTTATCTCGAACACTTAATCATCTTTGCTTTTCCAACTTTTGTCTTACTCCGAGTGACCTGATAAAAAGAAACACTTGGTGTGGCAAGTGTCACACTTGGATTCGCATGTTGCTTAGTTCAGGAAACTAGACACCTAACACTTGCCTTCTCACCACAACCAACTGTCCGTGCTGCCCTGATTGTGATCTTCTTAACCCA
>JASAND010021470.1:0-20319 GCA_030248195.1 Trissonchulus latispiculum | reverse complement strand
AATTAGAGTGTGTGTCGCTGAGAACAGGGTACCACCGACCCCGGTGCTCTCTCAGCCTTTTCAACTTTCAATCTAAAACCAGTGCTTACCAGTGCTACCTTTTGGAGCCCTAAAATCATACAAAATACAGTCTTTTATTTTGTCCGTAGCACTACATATTAAATTTCACCTATAGAATCAGTTGATTTTTCGAAATATCAAAGATGATAATTTGTTTTCAATTATATGTACTTGTATGTGCTATTCAGCACAGTTTTCTTCGGTATAAGGGATGAAATGTAGAAACATAGCGTGCCGTCAATGTCTAAAAAGCCAAACTATAAAGGCAAACTTTGACAGTGACTTCACGCGAAATCTAAGACGCATTGGTTTTAAAAATTTGAAATTAAAACATGCAATAAAATGCGTGCAAACGTTAAGTAAAAATTAATAAAACAAACCAAGCTCTTGTAAGCACACTCTATTGTTGATGTTTCATATTATTTTATTGTTCCCTATTATTTTATTATTTTTGTTGTGTTATTATTATTGATTCCAGTACTTTTTGTTTTTTAGATTTGCTTCTATTCTTAAGATTTGCTTCTATTTTTAAGATTTGCTTCTATGTTTAAGATTTGCTTCTATTTTTAAGATTTGTTTCTATTTTTAAGATTTGCTTCAATTTTTAAGATTTGCTTCTATTTTTAAGATTTGCTTCTATTTTAAGATTTGCTTCTATTTTTAAGATTTGTTTCTATTTTTAGATTTGCTTCTATTTTCAAGATTTGCTTCTATTTTTAAGATTTGCTTCTATTTTTACGTCTATCTGCAAAGGAGGCAATGATCAAGATTTAATTTCACCGATTATTATTGGATCGACTCTTATATTTTCTCTGATTATTTATGATTATTATTTTCTCTGGGTTTATTTAATTCCTAATGGCGGCCACTGCTCGTATTTGCCCTACATGCAAGGAAGTTATTAGAAATGTCAGATCCGTGTCATGCCACTGTTGCTTGGCGGTCTATCATACTACCTGCGCTATTGGGGAGTCCGCTCTCAATGTATCGAGGGTGTGGTCTATCTATGCCCTTCGTGCATAGATGTGGTGCCTACTATTCCCAGTCTAAAGAAGGACATGGACGTGATGAAGCAGGAATGGACGACAATGCGATCTTTAATGGAGCACCATGTTCAGTCTTCAACCGATCCGGTAGCTCCGCCGGCCCCTAGCCGTGATGCTATAGCTTCTTTCCAGGAACGTTTTGACCTCTTGGAGACGAAGCTTGACAGCTTCATGACTAACTTTGATATGGAACATATGCTTGGTGCCTTGGTCACCACTATTACCACCTCTACTGCAGAAGCTCTTTTTGCTTGTCTGTCTGAGTGGGACGAGCGGAAGGAGAAGAAAGATAAAATTTGTGGTTTTGGGATCCCTGAATCTACTGAAAAATCTGACCTTCAGCTTATTCGGGAGGCGGCGGAACTGGCGGGTCTGGACTCTTCTACCATCACCGAGGCCAAAAGGATGCCCCCCAGCGAGCGGGCCCTAAACTCCACAAAATCCGTGTTTCTGATCAGCTGGCGAAGAAGGCTTTCTTGGAAGCTGCCAGATCGCAGAAGTTCCCTAGGGATTGGGGTTTCCGTCGGGATATGACCTTTCGCGAGCGAGGTCAAGGATGCCCCGCAGTCCGTTATGCAGAACTCTGACTCGGATCTACAACAGGTTCCACCTACTTATGCTGCTGCTGCTACTGCAGGGGCTGGGACTGGTCGAAGGACCACGGTGCTTCCCAGCCGGCCTCTTCGCAGGCGTCCCCAGCCTTTCCCAGTGCCTTTCCAGCCATACCGACCGGCCTATGGCGACCCAGGAGCTGATTATCTCTCTAGAGCTGAGTACCTGGCTCTAGCGAGAGGCCAATTTGCAACTAATCACAGTCAGCAGGGAAACTGAATCTGAATTTTGGACGCTCTGTTCTTAAACATGAATGTACGTATGTTTACGAACCTAGTAATTTGAAGTGTTATTTCTCAAATGTAAATGGTATACTTAGTAAGAAGTTTGAGCTTTTTAAACTTTTAAGTTCTAAACAATTTTATGTTCTTAGCTTAGTTGAAACAAAGATAGATGAACAAATTAATGACGTTTGTTTGTTGTCAGGGACAAACTACTACATCATTAGAAAAGACAAAAACAAGCATGGAGGAGGTGTTTGTATTTTACTACGCAATGAAATTAATTACACCATTCCCGCTTTGAGTTCTAGATTGCACTCAGAAATGATTGTTGTTGATTTTGTTTTTAGAACTGTGCGTGTTAGATTTGTTTGTGTATACAGATCCCCCAATGATCAAAATGCACTTGATCTAGTGATACAGGATTTACATTTGGTCTGTTCCGCCAGAAATAATTCAAAACTGATTATTTGTGGGGATTTTAATCTTCTGAAAATTAATTGGGAACTACTAACCGGACAAAGTCAGAAGGATTGGGATTTTTTGAATTGTCTTGCAGAGTTGCATTTAATTCAGCACATTCTTAGACCCACTCATTTTACCACCCCCCCCCTAATATATTAGAGTTACTAATAACATATCCTGTTGATTTTGTGGATAATGTTGAAGTATCTTGTCCACTAGGTCATTCGGATCATACATCCTTAAATTTTCGTGTTTCAGTCTCTATGCAAGAAAAAGATAAGTTTTTTCGTAACTTTTTCGCTATGGACAAAATTGCAATTCATCAGATTTTATGTTCTGTTGACTGGCACTCTCTTTTGTGGTTTGGTTGCGATGGTTCTACTAACCCAGTTGAAGTGTTTTGGAGTAACTTTTGTGTATTTATACATGATAATATTTAAAACTATGTACCAGTTGTTAAATGTAAATCTTATAATTTAATGTGGCCTGTTACACTGAAACACTTAGAGAATCGCAGAAATGCTGCTTTTAAAACTTGGACGCGAAATATGGATTTTAATGCAAAACAAGAATATGTTGCACTAACCGATATTTTTAATAGAGAAATAAAATCTTTTCTACGGGATCATAAAATTTCTCTTGCTCATAACCCAAACAACAAGAAATTTTTTAAATATGCAAACCAAAACTTAAAAACGAAGTCTGGTATTCCAACCCTTCAATCACAAGATGGTTCGGAAGCATATACGGACTCTGAAAAATGTAAAGTCCTGAATAATTTTTTCTCCTCTGTTTACAAAGATGATAATGGAATTATACCTGAAGTGAATCATGTATGTCAGTTTACTTGTGATATGATTATGTTTGATGTTCTAGATATCTATGAGGTTTTGTGTAAGCTTAAGCCTACACTAGTGAGTGGGCCTGGGCATATTCCATATATATTTTATAAAACATTTGCTGCTGAATTAGCTTTTCCTATATACCTGATTACAGACTTTTGTTATTTTACGGGTACCGTTCCACAGGGCTGGAAAGATGCCAACATAACTGCGATCTATAAACATAAGAGATCAAAAGCTTCTGTTGATAATTGCCGCGATATTTCTTTAACCAGTGGTGCCGCGGGGGCCTTTGGATTGTTTGATAAGTAGGAATGTTATGAAGCATTGTGTACGGAAATATAATCGCATCAAATCAACATGGTTTCCTAAAGGGCAGATCAACTGTTACTAACCTATTGAATTGTACTAATAATTGGATGAAATCTATGGATTCTAAATAACTTCTAGATATTGTATACATTGACTTGAAAAAAGCTTTCAACTCCCTTTCAATTCGAAAACTACTACATAGGCTTGAGTCTTATGGGTTTTCTGGGAAATTTTTAAATCTTATATCTGCCTTTGTCTCTGGAAGGCGACAAAGGGTTTGTTTAAATTTAAATGAATCTTTTTCAAACTGGAATACTGTAGTTAGCGGTGTCCCACAAGGTTCAGTATGTGGTCCGACATTATTTTTGGTTTTTATTAATGATTTTCTTTTCCTTAACAATAATAATTGTTGTTGTGCTTATGCGGATGATATAAAAATGTTTGTCTCTGGTATCGATCGTCGAAACGTTGTACAGAATTTGCTAAATAATTTCGAGAAATGGGTGTCTGATTGGCAGTTAACCGTTTCGATCCCAAAAACAGTTATTTTGCATGTCGGTCGTAATAATCCGAAATTCGATTACAGTTATGCAAGTGAAGTGCTCCTGGGCGTTGAAGGGTACTCGGATCTTGGTGCTTGGATGGTATATAATCTAAAATTCTCAACTCATATCGCTAAAATGTGTAACAAAGCAAGATCGGTTCTATCTTTTATTTTTCGCAATTTTGTATCTGATGATACTGCGGTGAGAGTTAAATTGTACAATGCCTATGTTCTACCGATATTGTTTTATGCTTCTGAAATTTGGAATCCATGGCTTATAAAAGATATTAAGGAAATCGAAAAAGTGCAAATTACCTTCTGTTCTTCTTTTATGTATTTAAACCAGTACAATTATAAAACTCAGTGTGAACTGCTTGGTCTCACCATTTTAGAGCTCGAATGCATGTTTGTAGATTTGGTATTATCAAGAGTACATAATATAAGAGTGTGACAGCTGGCCAGTTCTTTGTTATTAGAGCCAAAACTATGCTATGTTCGCTATCGCCTTACCCCTCCCCAAATTGACCCCCTCTCACTCCGCCCCTATATGGGTACGGGGTCCAAACGGGGGTACGCTCATTTTCTCTATGTAAGCTCGAAAACACAAGCAGTACGTAAGTGCAGTTTGTGTCTGTTTCGACTTTTTGAACACAAACATAGCGGGCGAATACGCTTTGTTGACTGGGGTCCAATTTGGGGAGGGGGTAAGCCGTTAGCGAACAGAGCATAGTTTTTGCTATGATAACAGAGAGCCGGCCAGCTGTCACACTCTTATATTATGTACTCTTGGTATTATTATATAAGATAATTTTCGGATACACTGTTATAGCTCCTTCTGAGCTTTTTGTCTTTGCTTCTATACCTTACGAAAGTCGGGGTCATTTGCTTAAACTAAAATGTCCAAAGTTTTCTACTGATTTATTAAAATTTTCTTTTGCCTGTCGAGTAATAAGTCCCTGGAATGCGTTACGCGTTATTCTTAGCAGAAACGTCCTTGATTTTAAAGAAGGATTGAAAAGCTGTAAAAGTATACTGTGCAAGTATCTACGTGTTTATAAGTAAAATATATGTACGCATTATATTTCTGTCTGTATCTCTGGTACATATATATACTTGAATAAATTGTGAATCTGTCTGCGTTGTCTTTTCCGTTGCTTATAACTTTGGAAATAAAATTCTTGTTGTTCTTGTTGTTGTTGTATTGTTTACTATTGTAATAATGCTTGCTCGACGTTTCGCTTCATTCGACAGTTATCGTTTCATTAAGACCTATCGTATGATAGTGCAATTACTATACACAATAAAATCAGCTAATTTTAAAAAGTACCTATTGATTTCATTGTCAATAGGTATGAAAAATCAGCCTATGACAAATAGTGTTTTATGCAACGCGTTTTAATAGGGCCTATTGCCTATTTCTCCAAATTGCCTATTGTTATTTACCTATGAAAATTGTTTTTATGCAACAGGGCCCTGGGGTCTGTTTCATAAAACTTCTCGATTTGTGAATTCCACAACTTGAAGTCTCAAGTGGGGAAGTGGGTCGAATATGGGCATATTTAGTAGATTTGTAGATTTGCAGATAACGATTATGGAACACTTTGACATCCGCACTTGAGACTAGAGACTTGGAACTTGCGACGTGAGAACTCGAGAACTTTCATGAAACTGTCCCCTGCGAAGAGAGCGGGTGGCTTGGAGCGTTTCATCTGCAAACTTGTCATGATCAATGGGATTCCACGACTTTCTATTGCGGGTTTTGATTTACTGTTCCGCTTTTGCGATTTTGATTCTGTGAACGGTAAAAGAAACTTGTGTACTTATTATACAGACGTACGAGATGATGATTTGATAAATACTGTCCCGGCGCTGCGTCGTACGTTCCAACATTCACCACAATTTCCAAACGATCGTTTATATCTGCAATTTAATAGAAACATTTATAAATTCAATACTTTACTAAATTCTTTATTACTTTAATTTTTATTTAGTCATGTAACTGTAACATCCTATGTCATGTAACTTTTAATTTCTTTAAATTTGAATGGGACATTATCTTTAATTTTTAATTGATACAAAATTCTTGAACAACTTACTAAATAGCCATAAATTAAATTTCGGAACTGGATCTCTGGATCGGATCTAAACACTAGCTGTGGGTATGTTTGCAACAATCACGTGATTTATAAATATGTATACATACATATACATATCCTTATATATACTTCTTAATTAGCGAATTGTGACTGTTCCAAGTTGGCATGGAGCCAGAAGAAATTGAAGAATTTTTCAGTCCGATTTTGAGTTGTCAGACATAAGCTTTGGCACATTTTAGATTTTAGGTAGATTAAGGAAAGAGCACTAAGTAGGTGCAAACTTTGAGCGCAAAATCCAGACTCAGAAAAGATTCACTTGTGACTAGATCATCCTTCCTCGGATTATATATGATGCACTGGGCCATTTCAGTGGAGAATTTCTGTTCAAATAGTGTCAAGGGAACCGCTTCTCCTTTCCACGTTGCTCTAAAGCCACATATTAAACAAAGACAGATATGTAGGACACATCGCATAATTCTTTGTATAATTTTTAATCATATACAATCAGGTTGACTCACTGTCATGGACATGAGTAGTGGATTAGCTATTGTCCATCAAGAGAGGAACGGACAGAGAAAAGTCATTTCTTAGTTTGGCACATTTCTGAGCTGAATTTTGCTGTGGATTTCTTACCAGGGCCAGACCTGGACTAATTGGACCAAAGACAGCGCAGTGCGTTTGAGGATGGCGCCACTCAAATCACGTCGTTCAGAGACCGAACGAGAGCGGGAGAAACCGATTCCTGTGAATGGTTTCATTCAAGACAGGCTCCACATCAACAAACATTGCAGTTTAATAACAAGTTACAATGGTTTGTTTCTTACGAAATTATGGAAGTATTGACGTCCAAGGCAAGATCCCTCACATATTCTAGCGTATTATTGATCTTGACCAGAAGGGAATAGAATTCATTGCTGCTCTGATTCCTGCGGGAGCCGCGGACATAGACGTTCCGAAGCACAAAGTGCATCTTGTCCATCGGATGTAGTTTAGAGGACCTAGAGTGGAAAGAAAGGAATCCCTCTGCGCCATGACCAGCCCAGCCCACACTCCGTCAAATCATAATGAAATTTGCAGTGGAGGATTTAAACAAATTTTACACGTTGTTAGCAAATCTAACACATCAAGTTATTTTCTACCAATGAGAAGGAGAAAAAGCCTTCGTGCTACCACCTTACATTAAACAAGATGTACTTTTGCATTGTGCCATCTTTAGGATATTGCGAGACGGAAATTCGACTACACTGCGTTCTAACACCCTTCGCGCAATTCCTTTTCAAAACTTGGACGTCTGCGTTCAGGGCAGTTTTTGCCAATTATGACAATTTAACAACAGTTGCACAGTTATAATTATATTCAATCGAAAGATCTTGTTGTGCTCTACATTTTAGTTTTTTCAAACAACTTTCTAGCTTTTCTCTACCGTGAGAAACAGCCAACTTTCTTATTTCGGCGATCAAAAGTTGTCATTTTTGCAGAAATCAATTAATGCATTACTAGTCAAGCTACGCAAGCCGTAAAATTGAACTAAAAGTGTCGATTTGAAGGGATCACAGAAGCCAATTATCTGAGGCATGGTCATCTTCCAACCATAGGATAACATAGGGAGGAATGGGGGTGCAGACCCCCAAACCGACAAAAAACGGGTAGACCCTCCTCAGCAAAAAGAAAAAAGGGCAGACCCTCTCGTTTAGAAAAAAAACAGGGTAGACCCTTAAGCGATTTTTACCAAAAGTTGGTCATTTTTAGCAAATTTTAGCGATATTTTTTAAACATTTCTTAAGCATCGCTAAAAATTGTAATTTTTTACTAATTTCTGTTCAAAAACGTTAAAAATTCGCGATGTTTGCTAATTTCGGGGCAGACCCCCTTAAAATTTTGGAGTTTTTCCGGGGTAGACCATTTGCCGAGGTCGGGGTAGACCCCCCCCCAGAATCGGACCCCGTGTTAATGTATTCTTCCAACTGCTATCCCATAGGCTGATATCATACAAATGTAGGTTTTTCCAAAATCACGACCAAACTTTTTGAAGCGATTGTGGAGAATTTACGATGCGACCTAGACGGCTGCCACTTTGCAGATGTGCTCAACCCTTTTCTAGTTACCCCGATTGCTGCTTTCTAGCTAAAGTAGTAGCTTACCAATGTTTCCCAAAGTAGGCAAAATCCAGGTTGCGCTTACATTTTAGCTAATTTTTATACAAAAAAGAGCGATTTCATAATATATAATTAAAAAAGGGCCCCTGCTGTATGATAGAGGTACATATTGAATGATGTAAAAGATGATGTCTCACGAAAAAATTTACGTCGCCTGCAAAAATACTGAAAAATTGCTCCGAGTAATGGATGAGCGATAACTGATAATGGTTCAAAGTTGATGTCTCCAAAAGGATTCCCCGCCTTAACGCGACTCCAACTTCCTATCACACATTCACCTGAGTTGAGCACAGCTACTGAACTATAAGTTGTACCTAAAGGGGATTTCATTGCAGAAAATCACATGAGGGAATTCCAGGGACTCCACGTATTGCTTGTGAAATTCCAGGACCTTATTGTGACTCACAAAATCGTTGATTTGAACAACCACATTGGCAACCATGCAAACGAACATGGCAAGAATAATGCATTTCCAAATGTGTCTGCAATAAGAACAATAAAATACCTAACTCAAGCTTTAAAATTGAGTTCCTAAACAAAACTTAAGTTAAAAATATATCGTACACTTTCTGCAAGCTTAGCTGGTGTTCTCGCTAACTCTCTAGCAAATAGTTATTATTTAAGCCGTGGTTACACTTGACAATCTTTTAACAACGCGTTGTGACCAGTTGTCTCCTGTAGTGTGACAACTAGTGGTTACATGTCCCAACAGATCCTGACAACGCACACCTTGCTGCTGAACCAACGCTATGCTTACTATTGCGTGGTCACTTCAAAATCGGGTATGGTCCCAACGCATTGTCCACCAGGCACATTTCCACTTTTGAGTTTTGAAACTGCTAATCGGCAACATCAAAAGAGTAGGCACAATTCCACTAGGCATAAGTGGAATACACGGTTGTTACAACTTTGTGTTAACTGGTTACGGACAACGTTGTGACAATTGTGTAGCGACGGCCGTTGTGACAATGCGTTGTCTGTCGTATCATAAGATTGTCAAGTGTAGCCACGGCTTAAGAGATCAGTTAAATGTAAACATATTGTTAATCCAAAGATGTTTAGACTTAAGCTTAACAAATCTGCATTAAAAAGGGTGTGAGTTGATCAGCATGTAAAGCGTATGCAACGTGTGTGTTTACCTTCTTATGGAGGGCTCGCAGGTTGATAATAGGAACTTGAATCCATTTATGGAAGTTTCCAAACAATACTCTGTTCTAAATTGTTTCCATGTTGCGGCCATCGTCTTCAACTAATAGATCAAATCACAACTCAGTTGAAGAAGCAGCAGTTCAGTCACATTAATCAAAGCAGAAGTATTATTAATCTGATAATTATTTTCGGATTTAACCTGATAACAGACATGTCTTCATATAGCACGATTCCAGAGACGCGTGTCCTGACATACCACGATTTGTAATGTACATTTGTCTTGATTTAAATCTCAGTGTCCTGACATACCCGGATTTTGAGACACTTTATATATATATAGAGTTTTACTTCTGCCTGACAGTCTGGTCCAAATTTGGTCTGACTGTACGTTTATTACCGGAACAAAGTTTAAAAGAAATAGCTTTACTTGAACTATCATATTCACATTCACGATATCGTTAATATAGAATTAGAAAGTTCATGCAACGATTTGTAAAGCATGCTACATTTTAATACTGAGACAGAATGTGAATTACTGACGGTTTGTGAGTTGTGAGGTAAATGTGAGTTAGAGGAACAGGCTGAAAACGTTTTTGGTTTCCGTTGGTCTCCTGTTGGTGGTGGTTTCCTTTTGTGTAAATTTGAACCCATAGGCTACAATTCTTTATGAAAGTAGATGAAACTTTCCAAATATGATATTTTGGTACTGTTTAACATTCTGAGACCAGTCCCACATTTTTAGGTGAAAAGATAAAAATTTTCGGTTTTTGGCATTATACTATCAGTAGATACTAGATACATCAGATTAGTTATTATGGATGGAAAGTGGGTACAAAAGCGAACATTTCTGCTTTTACAACCTTCGAGCTATCTCTGGTGGTTAAGTCAGTATAAGCCAAAAACGAATTTTGGGGTGAAAAACGGCCGTTTTCGAGGGAATTAGTTTTCTCGAATTTACTGCCAAATCTTGCGGATAATTTTCGTTTATTTATACTCAATCATCGATACGCGGTCTAATTATCCATTTTATCGATGGGGTTCGTTGCTTTAAGCTTGTTCAAAAAAATTACCCAATGTATTCGCCTGATTTTTGGCTGCTTGAAAATTGCGGAGGGTTGGTTTTCTTGGTTTGGGCTAAAACATCGCCAGTTACGAAAAAACTGAATATGGACTTTCGTCTGAACATCACAATGCTCTACTAAATATAGAATTTATTTGTTAATACCCAACATCAAACTAAACAAAATTTTGAGCTAGTTTGAATAAGCCATTTTCTGTTTTGTGGCTTCACAGTGGAAGACCACGCCAAAACTGCCACAAAGTGGCGACCGTGTGTTTAGTGTTCCTGCATAGGCTGTTTTAAGTCAACTGTGCTGCATGTTTGTGTCAGGTTTCATTTAGTCTGGGACATTTTCTTAGAACTTGCATGGTTATCTCCTTGTAGGGCTGGCGGATCAGGAAGAAACCAAGGACATGCCCGAACGGGAGGCGTCAGGCACCCTCGTACCCACGAAACCAGGACCTAGAAGAGAGAGAAGGGAAGAGGACGGTTCAACTTTTCACTCACCATTGAAAGTAAAGAATTGACCCAGCCGGGTTTCGAACCACGGGCCTTCGGAGCAGACATGCTAACCAACTATACTCAGGGCCATCAGCTGAACTCCCGTTACAGGCTTATCAATCTTTCCTATGCCTGCTTCCCTTCCCTTACATACTTTTCCTGTTTCTGCATTGTTTGCATGATTTGCTTTTAGCAATTAGCACGTAAATAGCCATAACTTATGAAACACTATTTTCGTGCCCTTTGACATTCTGGGGCCAGTCCCTTATTTTAGGCAAAAAGACAAGAAAGTTTTGGTTTTTGACCTTAGGCTCCCAGTAGGTAGACGATACAGCAGGGAATTGGTTGTGATGGCTGGAAAGAGGACACGAAAATGAACATTTTAGCTGTTACAACCTTTGAGCTATCTCCAGTGATCAAGTCAGTATAAGCTAAAAACTATTTTGACGGTCAGAAAATGGCTATTTTCGAGGAAATAAATTTTTACAAAATTACTGCCACACGCTAAGGACAAAGTTGACTTATTTATACTCAATCGATACAGCGTCCAAATGTACATTTTATGAATGCCTATTAGCCGGGATTTTATTGCTTTATGCTAGAGATTTTGCCGAAAAACAGTTTTGGCAAAACTGCAATTATTTTGTTTTGAACATCGATTTCTCAAAAACTACTCGACGGATTCCGGAGATTTTTGGCAGAGTGGAAATTCTCACTTTTGCAGGGGGATGTTTTTCTTGATTTGTGCTGAAACTTCTCCAGTTGCGAGAAAACTGAATACAACGCTACGAAATTTCGTGTTACCGAGCATTTGACCGATTTTCTCGACGTTAAGACCTGTTGAGCCAAATCCAAAAAATCCATCGGCCCATATGTCCTTCATATCATGGCACAAAAAGAACTTTTGGCCGATTCCACAGTTTTGAGAAATCAATGTTCAAAAATGTTTGGTCTAATATATGTAGCCGTTATGTCAGAACACTTTTGCTACTTTTTTGCTAATATTGCTAGTTTTGTAAGATCATGTGAATGTCCTGATTGCAAGCTTTAAAACGATGTCCTATTAAGCTCTTTCCAACTCCCAAAAATGTTAAACTTAAAAGCGTTTTAAAAAAATGGCCACAAAAGCACCGTACAAAAGGATGCCGCCACCTTAAAGCAGCTTATGTATCTTTCTAATTTTGTCCCGGAATGTGTTCGCAGGATTCGCAGGATGAAAGGGAAGCAGGTAAAGAAAAGTGACAAGTCAGATACCGAAGTTCGGTGGATGTTCTTGTTCCGGCGGTCTTGGCTATGTCTTGCTGGTGGCCCTACTGAGTCCTGCCTGAGGCCTCCCCTGTCCCTCCCACGACGGGTCCTCCTTTGCCAGCAATTCGCTCCCGCTCCACTGATCCTGTCAAGATTTCGCTCCGCCGGAAATCGTATCAGAGACCTCCCGGACTGCACTCAGGCGTGCAACCACTTCAACGCGGATAGGATCACATAACTGCTATATCACTGGTGCTCTCTGTGCTGTTTTCCATGGGTTGGGGTGGGGCCCTCAATCTAAGGTTAGAAATTGTGCGTTATGAGTTGCAATTGTTGCTATGGACAAATACGACCTGCTACTAAGGTAATGACTTATCTGATCACAAAACTAAATCCAGCTTCGTATAACAAGTCTTTTTAAGGCTTCTGGTCTGGCGTGAACGTTAGGGTCTACATGATTAATTAGTGGTTTTTAGTCAATTGCCAGCTACACGATTTATTACTGCACAATATGTATTGCTTAAGAGACAACGCATAGCCACACGCGCATGAGATAATGCGCAAAGCATGCCAACCTGTAACATCACGATAATTACTTTGTTGATCATAGAATGTTTTCATCGTTTAGTATTTGCTTGCATTGACAGAAATCGTGGGTATCATGTCTCACAATGAGGTATAGGTCTTCTCCTTGCAATGTTTCCAGAGATGAGATCAAGCTTTGCTCAAAACGAGGAGGATTCCTATTCAGAATCGTCCCTCCAACACAACACTTCTAAATAACAAGATGCTCGAACTTAAAAAAACTAATGCACTCCACTGGTGTAATTAACACCTTCATCCTCGATCCGTGCGGAAAAACTGAAATTTAAGATTAGTGCATAAATAAATAAAGGCTTAAACTTCTCAGACATGATTAAAATTGTCATAGCTTCTACATGTATTTGCTGAATTTAATGAAGCCAACGCAGAACCTTAGGACAGCTGCCAGCCCCTGGCTTGCTTATCTTCAACTTCACCAACCCAAGCCTGTGATGTAACTGGCTAGCACTGTTTTGAAGCATAACGCATTCCTTTTAGTTAGAAAACGTTAGGTTTTTGTAATCTAGCTATGTATAGCAAGTGGTCCATAAGTGGCCTCTTGGTGGCTTCACTCTAAGCAAAGACAGCGAAACCACTTCATCAGCCAGATGTAATTCAATGATTAACAGTGAACACTTATTATTGCTTTTTACAATAG
Organism: Trissonchulus latispiculum; assembly: GCA_030248195.1. NCBI lineage: Eukaryota > Metazoa > Nematoda > Enoplea > Enoplida > Ironidae > Trissonchulus > Trissonchulus latispiculum. The sequence continues at coordinate 6,767 of JASAND010021470.1, read as the reverse complement.
CATTGGCATTGCGTTGTCTCAAACTTAAATAATTACAACAATTTCGTAGCAAAAAAGGAGCAGCCAATCTCTCTAAATTGCTAGAATTCTTGTCATCTCAGTGCAATGAAACGTCAAGATACTGGTTCTTTCAACAAATTAACGCACAACTTTCGTTTGCGTTCTATTTGCAGTTAACGCTTGCATTAACTTTGCTACTTAATGTAGCCAGTTTTGGATTGGATCCACTCTAAGTGTCTGTCAGTCTCTCTCTGACTATGGTTATTGAGATTCACGGCGTGAGTGATGTTCAGTCCAGGCTGACCCCGAAATGGGAACGAATCGTTTGGATCCTGATTTTGACCGCGTCCTGTGGCATGGTACTCTACCAATGCTCTCTGAATATTCGAGACTTCATCAACGCGTCCCCGACCACAACCATTTCCACAGAGCCCTCGCAGTTCGTTCAGTACCCAGACCTAACCATCTGTCAGCCTCCTTTTGTATTTTTTGACACAAACCTTCTCGACAGGGATAACCTGACGGATAGCATATCCGCCATGATTATGCAATACCTCCTCTACATTGACATGGTCTGGTCAGAAAATGTTATCTCATGGACAGAGCGGTCCAGTCCAGCCTCGGAGTCCGTTCAGAGCCTTTTTCGTGAATTGGAGGGGAACTCCCATCAGTTCACGAAAGAGTCTGCTCGGCTGCTGAACGGGAGTCTGGCGGAAGTGATTCACAAATACGGACTCCGATGCGAGGACACCTGGCACGCCTGCATTCAGAGCAACAGTTTCGAGGCCGTGGACTGCTGCGACCCGCGCCACAGCGCCCCTCTCTTCGGATCGCTCAGCGGCCTCTGTCACAAATTCGCCAACACCGGGAATCAGACGACGAACGGGTTCGACTCCTCCTTCACTGGCGTCGTCAACTTCGATACTGCCAACGTGGAGCGGTCGATTCAGGCCCTGCAAGGCTCACTCCTAAGAGAGTTAAGCAACACTCTTCCCGTGAACGCGCCCATGCTCTACCTCTCGTCTCCCCGGCAGTCCTTTATTCCTCATTTTGACGGGATCCTCCTGCCTCCGCTTCAGGCAACGGAAATTGTCCTCGCGGAGAAGCGAACTCGCCGAATTCCGGGACGACGTGTGGAGTGTCGACAGATCGTGTCCACGGAAACTCAGCCCACTTCTGAGAACTGCGAGACCGTCTGCAAACTCAAGACGGAAGGAGAGCAGTGCAACTGCACCACCAGTCTCTATCCGGGTCAGCGATTGTGTGAACCAGATAGAGTAAGTGTCAAACTATTCCGATTGTTAGTGTCATTGACGGTGTGCAACTTTCTTTCATTCCTTGTTTAGTAAGAGATACTGATTCAGACTTTGTTGGTAAGCTTGTGTGTATTTCAGGCAGGTCTCTGCTACCGACAACACGGGGACTCGCTCAGAAGAGGCTTCCAAAAGTGTCTTCAGCACTGTTTCCAGTACCCTCTCTGTGAGGAAATCGGCTATGAAGTTTCCGTCTACAGCGTTCAGGCCAGACCCCAGTACTGGACGGCCATAAAGGATTTGTTTGGCATCACACGAAAGTAAGCACAAACAAGTACACGTCTTTACGTGTTCTGCTAGTAATGTGGTAGCATGCACGTTTGCAGATCGGAAGGACCTTGGTTCGATTCTCGGCGAAGCCAAATCTTTAAAATTGGGAGCAGACAGGAGTAGACCCCAGTCAACCTTGACTAATTTCTACTAATTTTCCTAACACTAAATTAGGCCATAAGGACGTTTGGTGTGTCTGATAGAATAGAGAGTGACCATAGTCATAACCGTGCTGGATAGAATCGCACGAAGACAAGAACCTCGATTTTCCTGGTTGGGGTGCTTAGAGTTCTACCTTTATTTTGGCATGGACCATTTTGTTAAGGCTCTGTTACTTTCACGTATCAACGTAACTATTTAAAGTCACACAAATTTAAACTGCTCCTGTTTTGATACGTAAGCCGGTGTGGCATTTTTGATACTATAGCTTTCTGAGTTTGTGTATATTCATTTCAGTGGTACAGGTAACATTACATTCCGGCTAAGGTTCAGCAAAATGGGCTACAGTCTGGAGGAAATCAGACAGGAGAACACAGTGAACAACCTGATATCGCTGATCGGAGGCCAGCTGGGAGTCTGGATGGGGTGCTCCGTCATCAGTCTCATCCAGGTCGGGTTCTTCCTCAAGGCACTGGTCCAAAGGTCCCGCTCAGGAAGAGACAAGTCGGAGAAATCGCCCGGTCAGGAAATGGCTTAGCCATGATGCAATCCTTCAACCTAACAAAGAGACGACTACTTCAAATCGTCCAATGTCGTACTGACAGCCAAGCCAGTCTTCTTGCCGCTGAGCTAGATACCCAATCTTTCACTTATTTCGCCTGACATTACAACACTTTTCATGTAAGGTTCATACAAACCTTCCAGTTCCCCGTCGATCCAGCAACACAATTGGAGTCGTCTGAAGTAAAGAAGCTTTGAGATTTAATAGGTTCTGAATAGAAACTGTATTCAGTCATAACGTTTTCTGGTCTACACATACGGTAGTAATCTCAAGAAAATGGCAGTAATCATTCAAAAAATATCAAAAATTTCAAATCACAGTGAAAAATTTGCAGACATCGAAGAAAACTTTTAAAAACTACACATCTTGAATTTACTCAATAAAAATGAAAAAGTTCTTAAACTTTAGTTATTACTTCTCTGGTCGAAATCAACTAGGGAACTTGACTTTTGCCAGTTCCTACCAGCATGTCTACTAATACTTTTATGGAACTGATCGAGTCTGCTGGTAGCTATCTCCTCTAGTAAGTAGCTGGACTCGCAAATGGAGTGCCAGTTAGGAAAGGTGTTTGGTACCCTGAAACACTAGACTTGACAACTAACCTGGGCCTAGCTGTTGAGTCCAATACTAGCAGTTTTATGAAATCTAACCCCAGGACGTCCTGTTAAGTAGACAGCAACCGAGCGATGCGACGCTCTGCGGCAAAGACATGTCGATCACTGTAAGGGCAGGGTTCGGGTAGGCTCTCGGGTACTAGGCGTGTTTGACATTTGGAGGTACAGGCATTCTCCCGTACACAGTGTTGAGATTTCAATCAAAACTATCTCAAAACAAACAATTTGAAGGGAAACTAAACTAGAAGAATAATAGACTCGTCGCATGTTGTTGTTGTTGTTGTTGTTGTTGTTCATTTCCGGGCTCCATCAGCTTAGAAAAGCTACAAGAGGGCACTTCGGCATCTACTGGCCCAGCACACGTCTTTGCATAGTCAGGTCCACACAGAGAATCCGGGATGGAAGTGATGTGGGGTATTGGACCCAACCGCTCGGTAGCATAATTTGAGGACTCCAGATGCTTCAGTGTTAACCCAACACAGTCGTGTTCCCGGGAGTTTGGAAGCCATTTGCGCCGTTGACCAGAAAGATGTCAGGGGGCACCTGTGGGGATCTCCATTTGATGGGGTCCGTGTCCATCGGATTTCCCACGGAGGTGGTTCCAAGCCCCCACTCGCGGCATGTCAACAATTACTGTCGTCGAATTACCCAAGCTAACTACGGAATCCAAAAAGGCTAAAACTAAAGAATGGTACGAGTTTATTTTAAGTTCACACAGCTAACTAATTCAAAATATTTAACTATTCACATTAAAATTTTACATCAAGCTTTAGAACAATTTTGAAAACTTAAGGGGGGGGGCTACAAAAGGGTTGGCACAACATCGTCGGAGAGAGCTACTTTCCCGCCCAACGTTAGCCAACATATCAAAGTAAAAAAGTTTAGGGTGGGCAACAATATATCTCATACACACCGTTTTTGGCAGGACGCCAAAGTCGAAATTTTGGTGCGAAAAATGGGATTTTTCAAAAAGTGTTTTTCGGCTCTGGTGAATTCACGGTTGGACCGATTCTGTAACTTTCAGCCATAAATGTTAACTGTTACTAGTGATAAATATTAAAAGTATTCCGGCTTTCGAGCGTTGCTTCCTTCTTTAGTTATAACAGCTCAAAGTTTGAAATTTTGCGAAAAGTTGCGAGGTGACCGTGCGCCGTTTTCGATCTAATAAAATTGGCAGCCCCTAGCCTACCCCAGCTTTTTACCAGTTATTAGGCTCTAATAGGGGCATACTGTCTGTGAGTTTCAAGGGCTTTGATTTTCTGGTTAGTGTGCTAGCCAACTTTTCGTTAAGAAATAACCCTTATTTTTAGGTTTGAAAAGCTAGCTAAGCGCAGTAAAAATGGGGTCAAAAAATTTTTTGTCTCCGATTTTGCCGAAAAGGTGGTTATAGGGGTTATTTGACCTGCTGAATCCGAATATGAAATCAGTTTTTCGATATGACGCTTCTTTCGTTCAGTATGTGCTTACAACTGTCTTAGAGCTTTTTGGAGCGATCGCCATCCATACTTCGAGAAATCAATCTAGCATTTATAAACATTGGAGCGAGGTTTAGTGACATAGCTTTCGGCACATCTTGGTGCACTCACTGGCCTGTAATGTGCAAAGTTTCAGCCGATTCTGCCACAGTACTTTGGAGTAATTGACTCACGTCTTCGAAATGGCGCCAAATAACAGCGACAATATCGATAATATAATCCAGCACTGCGAACACAGGGATTAACGAAATCACGTCATTTATACCAAAGTTAAGACAGATACTTGGAGTATTAATTGCCGCAAAGTTTGGTTCATTTGATAAACCACAGCTCATTAGAAGTTAGTTAACCTCCACCCGTATAGACCTACAACACCCAATTTTTCGCATTTTGATCGTATCGCACAGAAAAGTAGGCAATGGTCTAGAGATTATTTTACGCGATATCAAAGCACTATATATCAGAACTAATTCCTGAAAATTTGGGTACTGTGCCTTGCACATAGCGATCAGGGCGAGGCGAAGTTTGTGTACGTGTCATGTCGAGCTTTGGACCGGTAACACCAACTTCTGATGGCTCCACAGGACGCTACGCTGTATGGAATTCTTTCAAACTTTAAACTATTTTACACTTAACCTAATACTATTATGTGGCAAAAGACTAGCTAGCTTTTCCAACATCGAACTTTTAGTGAAATTCGTAGCCCCCCCCTTAAATAAAAGAACAGGTGATGCTAAGGCAGAAGCACTCTTGAGCCTTAAAAAATGTGCACTGATGTCCACTGCTTTGGCAAACACACATCTTGTTTAACATCAAACTGGGCTGGCAGGAAAACGACATGTATCTGTCGTAGGCAGATAGCCAAATTAGACACTTGGGCAAGTCCCTAAGAATTTTAGACACTTGACTAAGTGTTTAGGCAGATAGCCAAACGTTCATCAAACCGTCATTGTTTGACTATCTGCCTAGACACTTAGGCAAGTATCTAGGCATTTGCTCAAGTGTCTAACAGGCACCTAGACGCTTGGACAAACTAAAGATTCTTGTGATTATTATACTAGCTTTTTAACTTTTACTCATAGTAATGAGCCACTGCTTCACTAGTTAATAAATTTGTTTCAGTTTAGCACAGAATTGTACAACTACGTAGTAAATGCTACTACATTCTACCGTAGAATTTTCGGAAACTAAAATCAGCTACTGATATCGTAATCAGTAAAAATATACTGATCAAATAACTAGTCGCGTTTAAATGACTAACAGCCATGAGGATAATTTTTGGAATCTGTTGAGTGACTACTACTCCAATAAGCCAGGAAACCGCCCAATTTCGAAATCAACTAGACGTGACTTAATATCAGTAAAAGTAACAGAAAAAACTAAGCAATGGAGTCCACCAAATCTCAAAGACAGTATATACTATCTGCTCCGCACCTATGATATCATAACCGTAGGTGGGATTGACAGAGTAATTAGAAAACCCGTAGCCGAACTGCCTGATCTAAGCGACGTTGTTTACATCACAGCTTACGAAGAATTTTATGAGTTGATTAAAAAGGCTCATGATGAAACAGGTCACGGAGGTAGATGCAAGTTGGAAAAATATTTGAAGCAGCATACCATTCCAAGACCAGCTTCACATCTTTTTGTCAGCACTTGCGACTGTTGCCAACTTAAGGGGGGGGGCGACTAAAATGGGGGTGCCCCGAATTTGTCCGATTGGCATTTTTTTGGCGAAGTTAAAGAGCATGGGTGTGGTCAAAGAAATACTTGGTCGTTAGTTCTTAGCTACCTTCTAGCCATGTGCAGCCGTCGCGTTTATGTGCCCGACCCCCCCTTTTCACAACTACCAACAATTAATTAAAAATCTCTGCTGGATGCAAGACCCTGCCAATCCTGTCATTGGCAAATATGATTTGGCACATGTGCCCCTGTCTGCGGAAAAATACTAGACGTCTGTATCTTATCCGCATCTAAGGGAATTACTGTTCAAAGTTGAAGTTTCGGCCAAATTTTTAAAATTTTTGGCTAACGAAAGGAATATTTTATTACTGGACGAATTATTATGGAACATCGCGTCATCCAACAGACCCCATACAAAGCTGTTTTGGATCCGACGCTAACCGAGGGCTGTCAGGAACAAACCTGCCTTCGGAACTGCTGAAACAAGTTACCTCCGAGGAAGACTTGGAAGCGCTGTTAGCTGGAGACCTTGCAACAGATGATCACTCCGAAGAGACTACAACAGACACTGCTAGTGCCTATGCTAGCAGTTCTCAGGAAGATACGCTATGTGTAATGAAGTTGCTAGGATCCAGAGTCAGAAAACGCTCTGCTCTCCGGTCTAGTGACAGAAACCGCTCTGCACTTGATT
>JASAND010021467.1:0-16730 GCA_030248195.1 Trissonchulus latispiculum | reverse complement strand
TTTTCACAGTTGTCTATTGACCGCTAATATCTCATTCAGAAAATACTTGCGCGCTGTTGAGAATTTTCTACAGCATTATATATATCGAAATTTCTATTTTGACATTTGAAATTTGAACATTTGAACAACTATCTCAACTCAATAATCTCAAGCAATCTCAACATTTGAAAAGCTTTAATCGCCGTTTTGCTAAAACGGTTTTTCGGCGAATTCTCTAGCTTAAAGCAACGAACTCTAGCGAATAGGCATTGATAAAATGCGCAATTGAATGATGTATCGATTGAGTAAAAATAAGCCAAAATTGACGGCAAGATTTGGCTGTAATTTTGAAAAAACCGATTTCCTCTAAAATGGCCGTTTTTTGACCGAAAAAATCGTTTTTCGCTTATACTGACTTAACCACTAGAGATAGCTCAAAGGTTGTAAAAGCAAGAATGTTCATTTTAGTGCCCTGTTTCCAGCCATAACAACCAATCTGGTGTATCGACTGCGTACTGAGAGAATAATGGCAACAACCAAAACTTTCTTATCTTTACACCTAAAAATCCGGGACTGGTAACAGAATGTTAAAGAGCACGAAAATAATACATTTGGAAAGTTTCATCCACTTTCATAAAGAATTGAAGCCTGTACGGTCGAATTTACACAAAGTGATGCCAGCACCTTAACGCATGTTGAGAAGTTCACTGACCTAAACGTCTTCTTAAGCTCATCCATCCCTACACCATAGCCCACAAGTAGTTCTATGTATTGCGTAGCCGCTGCGATACTGTCAACACAGTCTTTGCTTCCCTTTTCCGCCAGTGCTGTCGTTGCAACTTCTAGATATGCTGAAATAATAAAAATTGAACAATATCTAAACAATTAAAGCAAAGTAAATGAGACGAAAATTGTTGAAATTGTTGAATGAATATATAGCTAACCAAAACACAAAGCGAACAACCTGAGAAGAATGCTTCAACAGACAACTCACTATGCTGCCGACGTCGAAACAACGAATTGAGCAATTGGTATGAGAATAAGTCTGAATTGGATGGCCGTAGTCAACCGTCGTACATATATGGATTTAAAAATATTTGAGAATGTAACTTTATTAATTTTTTCGGAAACGTACCACTGAAGTTTAATTTAGCTAGGACTGGTCCAGATGTCGCCACAGCCCCATCGATTAGGTGCGGATATTTTGCTCTAGCCCAAGCAGAGAGACTGCCTGAAATAAAACCATCATTATTGTCTTACTTAGCTCAAATACCTTATGCGTATTTGCATAACATCATTTCTATTGAGAAATGTGTGATCTGAGTTAGGATATTCGGAACTAAACCAAACTTCCACACGTTGTCTATGTATATACCACCTTACACCTTACGGATCTGGGCTTCTCCATAACAAGGAATTTAATGGATAAAGTTAAACAAACCGGAATAAGATCCTCCTATGGTTATCCACCGAGATCCATCCAAACCATATTTTTCATTCATTCCTTGAATGAACTCCGCCAAATCAGCCAGAGCTTGCCGACTGCTCAACCATTTCAAATTCGCGGTAGACATATCTCTGAAACACAACTATATAATGGCAAATCTTTTGGTAAAAAAAGGTTAAATCCATTTTCTGCAAAATTATCATCAAATGGCTTCTCACTGTCGTGTAGGACATTTGAATGCACGGAATCCCATATTGCGCATGGAATTTTGATTGTGGCCCGTTAAAATTAATTTTATCGCCTGAATATTCATTAGCAATAAATTAAAATAACCAGTTACAAAGTACATATATATATATATATTTTTCATTTATTGTATAACATATTCTCACGCTGTTGGAAAACTGTCTCCATAGTATCGATGCTCCAACTGAAAGCAGATGGCATTTAGCAGTTTGGCATTGGCTAACCAATTAGGCACTCCGCCGGCTAAAATGATTATTATTGGAGTTTCCACTAGCAGTTATAGCAAAGTGGGTGGGATACTGCTGGCACGTTTTGGCTTATTTACAATGATTAGTTTACAATGACAACTTCTACTAGAAATGTAATCATAATCTTGGTATCAATCATTAAAAATTAATCGGTGTCGGTGTAAGTGCTGCAAAATTGATAGCGATTGTAGTGGTCAGTATGTTGGCGGTTTATCCATATACTGTAACCACTGCAAATCTCATGATAAATTACCTAAAGACATCCCTTTTATGTTCGGATATAGCCGCAGATAGGATTAGCAGAGTGCACCATACGTGTGCTTTAGGAGGCAAGAAGAAGAAGGGGTAAGCCTTGTTCACAGCCACCAAGTTTCGCGTCAAGTCAAGTCAAGTCAAGTCAAGTCAAGTCACGTCAAAGTCAGCATTCACAGATGTCTTTGACTTGACTTGACTTGACTTGACTGGACTGGACTTTGACTTGAAGCCCTTCAAGTCAAAGTAGACCAACGTTCTACTTTGACTTGAAAACTTGAAAATTCGGCCAATCAGATTTGGACAAGTCTACACAAAAAGACACAGTCAATTTGTGCCTTCATCTGAAGATTAAGGGAATGATACTCTCCAAACCGCTTCCTTTGATACAATTGGAATATTGGCCTGACATGGAACTTCCTCTTCCTCCGATTTCTTTTCCTTCTGGCATAAAAGGCTCCAGCAATCGCGAGTAGTTGTTGAGCAGCAACGAGATCATGCAACATCATTACCTAACCAGTGGGAATTAAAGATGCGCACGAGGAGCACATTCAGTTGGATTACTTTAATTGAAAAAATAATTTGAAATGAAATTTGAAAACTTCAATTGTAAAAAATAAATTTTTGTTAGACAGATTTTTCTCGAAACCTGTCGCTTTTAACTCAGCGGTAGAATCTTGAAAAATTGTTTTAAATGCTTTATTAATTGCTTAAACTAAAATTTTTATTTGCTAACTGCTCATCTTTAATTTCAAAACATTTGGAGCAAAATTTTGGAGGGAACTTAAATCGCAACGGTTACGACTCTGATTGGTCAAATTCGTATGAGGGCGGAGCATTGTGACATCTGTATCTGTTATGAATGCTCTGGCGCGCTTTGACTTGACCTAACTTGACTTTGACTTTAACTTGACGTGACGTGACTTGACTTGACGTGACTTGACATGATGGCTGTGAACTAGGCTGTACCCGTAACCAAGGGGTTTTGCGTCCAGATGTGCGTCTGGACGCAAAGTTTCTTATAAATTCTTACGAAATTTTAACGGGACGCAAGGTAGACGCAACATTATTTCGTGAGAAAATTCACTTTTGTAAGAGTAAAAACTTTAAATGTTTCCAGTACCAATTTTTTCCGTTTTTTCCAAAAATTTCTTCGAGTTCTGGGGGCTCCGCCCCCAGACCCCTGGTGTTTACCACTTTGTCATGGAATGCCAAGGTGCAAGGTCATGTTTCAATGTGATTTGTTAAGTCGTTGTCCACCTGTATCCATATATCCTTTGGAACTCGTAAATTTCACATCAATAAGTAAAGCATCAAAGTACCTTTCTTCTTAGTGATATTAATTTAATAACTATTTCAATAGTTTTTAAGTTTGATTAAGTTGGTGCATAAGAAAGCACGGTAGACGAATAAAAAATTAATTCCAGCTAGCCAACGTTGGCCAATAGCGGCCAGTGGCTTACGGCCAACCAACAGCTAACGGCCAACCAAAGGCCAATTGGCTGGCCAACTTCAAACTCCGGCCAAGCCAAACCAAGCCAGCCAAAGAAAATTTCGGCCAATTCCAACACTAATAATCTCACGCAAATCAGCATCAATCCAATTTCTAGACGTGGGACCTTCGCCTCCGATGAACAGCAAAGCTGGGCCTCCTGGTTTATAATATTTCGTATTTACCCAGTATTTCTAAAGAGAAAGCAATATGCCTAATGCCTATAATGTCACAAATTCAGATTATCGTGAGATTTACTAAAAATATTTAGACATGCTACATATCTGCTGCTCTCTGAAAAATTACTCACGCACCAATACCAAATAAACCCATTATGGTATTCAGAGTTTACACGTGTTCAAATCATTTTAATTGAATATTGCCGGCTTTCTGACTTTTCGCCCCTCTATAGGAAAGTTGTTTCACAAAATTAACTAACCTGTTTCCAAGTATCAGAGTTTGGAGCAAAGTGATCCAACTTTTGAGTAAACCAATTGATGCTAATATATGAGGGTAAATCATTACCATTCGTTATCAAATTATTTGTTGCCAGAAATCCACTTTCATGCCTCCCATTTCTCAAAATCAGTTTTCCTTTTGCGACACTGACTGCGCATACTAATAGTAAAGTTACACTTAAAGTCATCTTCCTATGAAAGGTCATTCAAACTGAACTATGTAGAGTTTGCCTCTTTATCGCAGTTTTATCAAAACGAAAGCAGTTTGAAACAATATTAATCCTTTTTATCAAACTTCTTAAATTTAATTTACAATGGCTCTTTATCAGGTGTCAGTCAACTATGAAAACAACGACCATTTTGTTGACGTCACACACAACTCATATCAATCAAAATACATAATGTAGACTATTCATGTTGCTCACATGTTCAGAATTATGACTGCTCAATGCTGATATCACTTTGTATCGATATTACATTGCAGTTTGTTCGATTACATTACATTGCAGTGTGCCCCCGCTAGCCGAAATTTCTAATTATGTCCATACATCTTAGTACTCTTTATTACTTCTCTGTACGCACTGGTCAAGGAGACAAGCCAGCAGTGCTTGTGGTCGTCAGCAGTAAGCGGCCGGTAGAGAAGGTGAACTTGCGTTTGGACGGCGGGCGCCCTGAATCTAAGGTTGGTCTTAATTTTGGTGTTATGGCGCTCAAATGGTGTGTTAGAATCCCAGGATCTTCGCTGGGGGCGCCCAGAAAGTGTGTTATGGCCAGAGTTGGAGTGCGTAGCGGGTACTCCACGGGAACAGAAACAGAAGTTGTAGTCGGACAACTTATATGATAACTAAACTTTGTTTTAGCTATTCAGAATGTCAATGTAGTAACGGATTCCTACTTTACATCGCTGTTTTTTGCTGAGAATCGTCCACAGAATGTTGTTTTAAATAAAAATCGCTGTTTTAGATAAAATTTGCAAAAATTGGTGAAAATGTTGCAAATTTAGCTTAAAACTTCGTTCTGGCAAAAATTGCCTTATAAGTTCACAAATTGGCTACACACAAGGGGCAGTTATGTTTTTACTTGACCTCTCGTAAGACGGGCATAATCTCACTGAAAAAGTTTGGAATCGCCGAACGTATTTGAGCAGCTTCTCCCGTTTCGGGAAGCACCACTTTTAACTTAACACTTTATCAGTAGCGAGATAGTAAAGTAGTGATGAAAATGGGGTTCTGGACCCTGCAAAATGCGTATTACTGTCATCATCATACTAGGTGTTCTTCACCTAACTATTATAAAAATAAATGATTATTGCTGCTAAACCTGACTGAAATTGCCAACTCGATGTTTTCTTAATTAGGTGTTTTAAAAAGTTTCATAAAATGCGCAAATTAGTTGCAAACAAAAGTTGCAAAAAGTTTACAGGTGTGAAAATTTATAAAGTTTCAAAGTTGCGCTTCTTATAGAGTTGTAAAAAAAGTTTCATTGTGAAAAGTTATATAAAGATGATAAAAGTTTAAAAATGTTAATTGTCGTCGCTACAGGTAAGCAAAAGTGCATTGAAAATGCCAAAAAAAAGTTTCAAAGCCGCGAAAATTTCATAAAAGTTCCCAAAAGTTTTAAAAAGTGTTAATTGTTACAACAGGTAGCAAAAGTTGTAAAAAAGTCTCACAAAGTTGTGAAAGTTTCAGGCAGTTGCAAAAAGCTTTGGAAAAGGTTAAATATCATTGCTCAAATTCCAGCAAAAAAGTGTTTTCTGTAGTTTATAACAATGTTCGACCACTAACCAAGAAAATAACACAAATGAGGTTTTCCCCAGTTCTTCTAATTTATAATATACTCGCATTGCCAGAATGGAGGTATTGGTTGCTATGGCAACAGTCGTTACGGCAATACAATTCTTCGACTTCCCGCCAAGGGTCTCATCACGGCTAGTTGTCGGGGGGGGTTCCCGCTGCCACGTTTGCCGGTGGAGCCCTGCAGAGGTGCTAATTCCAATTATTGCCGACAACTGGTAGTCTAACCGAAACAATTTTCAGATGTTTTAAAGTTTTCAGCAACTGAAATATTTTTGGAGACACTTTAAATAGAAATTTTTAAAAGTTTATAAGTTTAGGAAACATAAAAAATTAGGTGTTGAAGATTTTGAAGTAAACAGATTTTGGTGTGAGTTTGCAAAGTTTCGTTTTGTAAAATATTTGTTCATCGAACAGGTAAAAGTTCTTTTATAAAGTTGCAATTGGAAAAGTTGACCAATATAATTACCAAATCTACAAGTTACAAAAAGTTTTCTGTAGTTCACAATACAAGAAAATAACAATAAATGAGGCTTTTCTATGGGTTCTGCTAATTTTATACCATAATGGAGTATTGGTTGTTATGGCCCACTTTCAAAATCTAGCTTTGTTTAATTTGTAATCTTTGTTCAGACGTTTAGTTTTGTTGCCATGACAATAGCAAAATGTTTCGATTCTTTGCCAAAGGATCTTCATCAGATTTGCCAGGTTGTTGTTATGGGTTTTTTTATTTTTCTTTTTCTTTATTTACACTCATATATAAATATACATGTTTACGCTTACAGCATATACAGTACAAATTGAATGCAGCCAAATAGACAAATCTAAAATGAGAAAACCTCTCAATATTTATTATTCCTCTTCTTTGTTTCCACCTATACATCAGGTTCATACATACTATCATAATGTATCCTTAGCTATTCTCAAAATTTGCCTTGCTCATCCTTTTAAATATAAATGTATAATACCCAACTTCATACAATTTATAACAATAACAAGAGGAAAATTCGACCAATTCAGTAACTGAAAGTTTAAAGCCAGAGTACAATGAGTAAAAATAGCAATCAAGAGTGACTAAACAAAGCAATTACTTGTTGTTCTAATCTGTGCATGAAATTATAACAGTAAGTTTTTGCTCATCAAACACAACAGTATTTCGGTATTAAAACCTTGCTTCAAGCTCTACCCAAGTTGGTTCAGTCAACTGTGCTCACTATTTTCAGCTTGCTTGCCCACAACTACCTTTTCAGGTGGCACAGACGTTTCAGTGCTTCTTCATGGTCACTTTGCTCATAATCTCGCTTGTGTCTGTGACTGCCTCAATAATTGATCATTGAGCAGCGTTTTACAGCGCAGAATATGGAAATAGATTTTTCGTTAGAGGGATCCGCACGAATTTCTTGTCGAACTCACCACAGCCTTCAATTTCTCTGCTCATCCTCATCACAGCCCATCTCGTTCGATAGTCAGACACAATCTATCCATCTCTTTAACATTTTTGCTCAGACACAAATTTATCCCAAAATTCTCCAATATCAGCAGTGTGGTATCTTCACAACTCGATTCAGCTCCCCGCTGCTGGTCTCTAAGCTAGAGACCAGCACCGAGGGGAGTAGTGAATCGAGTTGTGGAGAGATATACACACTGCTGATATTGGAGAATTTTGGGATAAACTGGTGAAACAGTCTGAGCAAAATTATGTTAAAAGGATAGATAGATTAATGTCTGACTATCAGGCAGATGGACATGATGAGGATGAGGCAGAAATTGAAGCTTACATTGAAGTTCGACCAAGAATTCGAGCAGACCTCAACAGAAGAATCTATTTCCATATTCTGTGCTGTAAAGCCTTTCTCAATGATCCAATTATTGAGGAAATTTTGGACAAACAAGCAGATTATGAGCAAAAGTATTCTAGTGAAGAAGAAGCACTGAAGCGATCTATTCAAAAAAACTCTGACATAAGCACTGTTGCGCTACCTGAAAAGGTAGTTGGCGGGCAAGCAAGAGAAAATAGTGAGCACAGTGATTGAGCTGAACCAGCTACGCTGGGAGTAGGCTTGAAGTAGGTTTTAATACCGAGAATGCTTGTTGATGTTTGATGATTTAAAAGCTTACCGTTACATAATCTTTTTCGTACTTTTAGTTAGAACTACAAGTATCTTTGGTGCTGTTTAGTTACTCTTGACTGCTGTTTTTGCTCATTGGTGCTCCTGGCTACTCTTCAGTTACTCCCAATTGCTCCCAATTTACTCCTTGTTACTCACTATCTTGTTATTGTTTGTAAGAAGTTCATACGTTGTATGAGTTGGGTATTGTACATTTGCTATTTAAAAGGATGAGCAGGTGGAATTTTGAGAATAGTATTTAAGGATACATTATGATAGTATGTTATGAACCTGAAATGTATAGAGTGGAAACAAAGAAGAGGAATAATAAATCTTGAAGGTTTCTCATTTTAGATTTGTCTAATGAATTTGGCTGCATTCAATTTTGCACTGTATGTCTTATGTATGCGTATGTATAATTGTATATGAGTGTAAAATAAAGAAAAAGGAAAAATAAAAAACCGTAACGGTAGCCTAGCCGTCTGATGAGACCCTTTGGCAAGGGTCGAAACGGTTTAGCTGTTGTCATGGCAACCGTTGCTAGGCAAACTGTTGCCATAGCAACCAATGCCTCTATTCTGGTATAAATTAGCAGAACCCATAGAAAAGCCTCATTTGTGTTATTTTTCTTGGTTGAGAGCGGTCGGTTGTGTTGTAGACTACAGAAAACTTTTTTGTAACTTTTGCAGATTTGGTAATTATATTGGTCAACATTTCCAAAAGCAACTTTATAAAACTTTTTGCTACCTGTTGTTACAACAATTAACACTTTATACATTTCACAAACACAACACCAGTTAACAAAACAAAACTTTTTGCGACTTTTCCACACCAGTTAACACTTTTCCAAAGCTTTTAACAACTTTATTAAACTTTTTGTAACTTTTTCACAACTTTATAAAACTTTTTAAAAAATTTTCACAACTTTTTTGCAAACTTTGTTCACAAGCATTTTCAAGTTTATATAACTTTAAAAAACATCTGGTCATTGTTTCAGTTAGGATTACCAGTTATTTTAATAATTAGGTAAAAAACATCTGGGCTCCACCGGTGGCGGTGGCGGGTGGGCTGTGGCTGCGGGTGGTTTTAGAACCCCCCCTCCAGTAGCCTAGCCGTCTGATGAGACCCTTTGGCAAGGGTCGAAAGGGTTTAGCTGTTTCCATAGCAACTGTTGCCATAGCAACCAATGCCTCCATTCTGGTAATGCGGTATAGTATAAATTAGCAGAACCCAGAGAAAAACCTCATTTGTGTTATTTTTCTTGGTTGAGAGTGGTCGGTTGTGTTGTAAACTACAGAAAACTTTTTTGTAGATTTGGTAATAATATTTAACACTTTTCCAAAGCTTTTGCAACTTTATAAAACTTTCACAACTTTGTGAAACTTTTTCAACACTTTTTGCTACCTGTTGATTTTTAAACAGACAACAATTAACATTTTTAAAACTTTTGGGAACTTTATGAAATTTTTTCGCAACTTTATGAAACTTTTTTTACAACTCTATAAAAAATGTTTGCTACTTTACAAAACTGTATAAATTTTTTCACACCTTTTCTTAAACTTTTTGCAACTTTGTTTGCAACTATTTGCACGTTTATAAAACTTTTACAATTAAAAAAACATCGAGTCAAGAGTTAACAATTTCAGTCAGGTTTAGCAGCTTAATAATCATTTATTTTTATAATAGTTAGGTAATGAACACCTGAGCACCACCGGTGGTGGTGGCGGGTGGCACCGGCACCGGGAGGTCCCAGAACCCCCATTTTATCACTACTACTAACTCGTATCCTGATAAAAGTGTTAAAAGTGTTAACTTAAAAGTGTTGGTTAACTTCAAACAGGAGGAAAGGCGCTCAAATACCGATTCGGCGATTCCAAACTTTTTCAGTGGGCTGTAGATTTACAATTTACATCTTCTTACATCTTACGAGAGGTCAAAGTAAAACATAACTGACCCTTGTGGTAGCCAATTTGTGTACTTATAGAAGCAATTTTTGCCAGAACGCAGTTTTAAGCTAAATTTGCCTTATTTCACCAATTTTTGCAAATTTTATCTAAAAACAGCGATTTTTATTTAAAACAACATTCTGTGGGCGATTTTCAGCAAAACACAGCGATGTTCTAGTAGGAATCCGTTACTACATTGACATTCTGAATAACTAAAACAAAGTTTAATTATCGTTGTCCGACTAAAACTTCTGTTTCTGTTCCCGTGGGTACCCGCTACGCACTTCCAACTCTGGCCATAACACACTTCTGGGCGCCCTAGCGAAGATACTGGGAGCCCTAACACGCGATTTGAGCACGCACCAAAATTAAGATAACCTTAGTTCGAGGGCGCCCGCCGCCCTAACGCAAGTTTACCGTCTCTATCGGCCGCTTAACTGTTTGACGACTACCATGGCCTGCTGGCTTGTCTCATGACCAGTGCCAGAGCAAATAATAAAGAGTACTAAGATGTATCGACATAATTAGAAATTTCGGCTAGCGGGGGCCGATGTCCTCTTCGAACAAACTGCGTTGTAATATCGATACAAAGTGATATCAGCATTGAGCAGTCATAATTCTGAACATGTGAGCAACATGAATAGTCTACATTATGTATTTTGATTGATATGAGTTGTGTGTGACGTCAACAAAATGGTCGTTGTTTTCATAGTTGACTGACACTTGATAAAGACCCATTGTAAATTAAATTTAAGAAGTTTGATAAAAAGGATTAATATTGTTTCAAACTGCTTTCGTTTTGATAAAACTGCGATAAAGAGGCAAACTCTACATAGTTCAGTTTGAATGACCTTTCATAGGAAGATGACTTTAAGTGTAACTTTACTATTAGTATGCACATTCAGTGTCGCAAAAGGAAAACTGATTTTGAGAAATGGGAGGCATGAGAGTGGATTTCTGGCAACAAATAATTTGATAACGAATGGTAATGATTTACCCTCATATATTAGCATTAATTGGTTTACTCAAAAGTTGGATCACTTTGCTCCAAACTCTGATACTTGGAAACAGGTTAGTTGATTTTATGAAACAACTTTCCTATAGAGAGGCAGAAAAGTCAGAAAGCCTACAATATATTCAATTAAAAGATTTGAACACGTGTAAATCCTGAATACCACAATGGGTTTATTTGGTATTGGTGCGTGAGTAATTTTTCAGAGAGCAGCAGATATGTAGCATTTCTAAACATTTTTAGTAAATCTCACGATAATCTGAATTTGTGACATTATAGGCATTAGGCACATTGTTCTTTTTAGAAATACTGGGTAAATACGAAATATTATAAACCAGGAGGCCCAGCCTTGCTGTTCATCGGAGGCGAAGGTCCCACGTCTAGAAATTGGATTGATGCTGACTTGCGTGAGATTATTAGTGTTGGGATTGGCCGAAATTTTTCTTGGTTGGCTTGGTTTGGCTTGGCCGGAGTTTGAAGTCGGCCAGCCAATTGGCCTATGGTTGGCCGTTAGCTGTTGGTTGGCCGTAAGCCACTGGCCGCTATTGGGCAACGTTGGCTAGCAGGAATTAATTTTTTATTCGTCTACCGTGCTTTCTTTATGCACCAACTTAATTAAACTTAAAAATTAATGAAATAGTTATTAAATTAATATCACTAAGAAGAAAGGTGCTTTACTTAGTGATATGAAATTTACGAGTTCCAAAGGATATATGGATACAGGTGGACAACGACTTAACAAATAACATTAAGACATGATCTTGCACCTTGGCATTCCGTGACAAAGTGGTAAACACCAGGGGTCTGAGGGTGGATCCCCCAGAACTCGAAGAAATTTTTGGAAAAAACGGAAAACATTGGTACTGGAAACATTTAAAGTTTTTACTCTTACAAAAGTGACTTTTCTCCCGAAATAATGTTGCGTCTACCTTGCGTCCCGTTAAAATTTCCTAAGAATTTATAAGAAACTTTGCGTCCAGACGCACATCTGGACGCAAAAAACCTTGGTTTCGGGTACCCCTCCTTCTTGCCTCCTAAGCACACGTATGATGCACTCTGCTAATCCTATCTGTGGCTATGTCCGAACATAAAAGGGATGTCTTTAATTTATTTATCATGAGATTTACAGTGGTTACAGTATGTGGGTAAACCGCGAACATAGTGACCACTACAATCGCTATCAATTTTGCAGCACTTACACCGACACCGATTTAATTTTTAATGATTGATAACAAGATTATTATGATTACATTTCTAGTAGAAGTTGTAGTTATTGTAACCTAATCATTGTAATAAGCCAAAACGTGCCATCAGTATCCCACCCACTTTGCTATAACTGCTAGTGGAAACTCCAATAATAATCATTTTAGCCGGCGGAGTGCCTAATTGGTTAGCCAATGCCAAACTGCTAAATGCCATCTGCTTTCAGTTGGAGCATCGATACTATGGAGACAGTTTTCCAACAGCGTGAGAATATGTTATACAATAAATGAAAAAATATATATATGTACTTTGTAACTGGTTATTTTAATTTATTGCTAATGAATATTCAGGCGATATAATTAATTTTAACGGGCCACAATCAAAATTCCATGCTCAATATGGGATTCCGTGCATTCAAGTGTCCTACACGACAGTGAGAAGCCATTTGATGATACTTTTGTAGAAAGTGGATTTTACATTTTTACCAAAGATTTGCCATTACATAGTTGTGTTTCAGAGACATGTCTACAGCAAATTTGAAATGGTTGAGCAGTCGGCAAGCTCTGGCTGATTTGGCGGAGTTCATTGAAGGAATGAATGAAAAATATGGTTTGGATGGATCTCGGTGGATAACCATAGGGGGATCTTATTCCGGTTTGTTTGACTTTAAACCATCAAATTCCTTGTTATAGAGAAGCCCAGATCTGTAAGGTGGTATATACATAGACAATGTGTAGAAGTTTGGCTTAGTTCCGAATATCTTAACTCAGATCACACATTTCTCAATCGAAATGATGTTATGCAAATACGCATAAGGTATTTGAGCTAAGTAAGACAATAATGATGGTTTTATTTTAGGCAGTCTCTCTGCTTGGGCTAGAGCAAAATATCCGCACCTAATCGATGGTGCTGTGGCGACATCTGGACCAGTCCTAGCTAAATTAAACTTCAGTGGTACGTTTCCGAAAAAAATTAATAATGTTGCATTCTCAAATATTTTTAAATCCATATATGTACGACGGTTGACTACGGCCATCCAATTCAGACTTTTTCTCATTTTAATTGCCCAATTCGTTGTGTCGACGTCGGCAGCATAGTGAGTTGTCTGTTGAAGCATTTTTCTCAGGTTGTTCGCTTTGTGTTTTGGTTAGCTATTCATTCAACAATTTCAACAATTTTCGTCTCTTTTAATTAGCTTTAATTGTTTAGATATTGTTCAATTTATATTATTTCAGCATATCTAGAAGTTGCAACGACATCACTGGCGGAAAAGGGAAGCAAAGACTGTGTTGACAGTATCGCAGCGGCTACGCAATACATAGAACTACTTGTGGGCTATGGTGTAGGGATGGATGAGCTTAAGAAGACGTTTAGGTCAGCGAACTTCTCAACATGCGTTGAAGCTTTTCAAATGTTGGGATTGCTTGAGATTATTGAGTTGAGATGCTTGTTAAAATGTTCAAATTTCAAATGTCAAAATAGAAATTGCGATAATGCTGTAGAAAGTTCCCAACAGCGCTTGAAGTATTTTAATGGTTTGGTTGGATCGTCTTTACAGAAGGAAAATGTGATTTATATATATATATATATGTATATATATATATATATATATATATATGTATATATATATATATGTTATGTAATATATATGTTCCAGCTTCTGTAACTCTATTGACCCAAAAGACGATCATGACGTGGCCAATCTTTTTGCTTCTTTAGCCAGCATCTTTATGGGAGCTGTCCAATATGATCAAGACAACAGAGTAGGATATTGCTTTATTTGTTGATCGGCTTGACACAGAGTTGTAAGCGGGTTCCAATTTCGGCCCACTACCCGCTCCGCTATCCGCAAAAAGGTATCCGCCCCGCCCCGCCCTCCTACCCGCGGCCCGCAGGACACAGGGTACCCGAAAATACCCGCAAATAATCAGTTTTCCCTGATTTCTACTATGAGTTTTTGTAATATTTTGAAGTAGTTGCCGTATTTCGCAGTGCAAATTAGGCAGAAAATATTAAATTTTGTAAATTTTAGGTTTATTAACACTCACGCATACATTCTACAGCTGCGCTTTGATTGCAAATGTTTAATTGATAGCTATTCCTTTATCTCTAACTTTTATTACGTTTTGCACTCAAGTAATCGAAATTATACGAGACGGCGAATGTTGACTAAACCCTTTTCCCCAGGATTTTTCGAATTTCACCGGTGCGCGATGACCCGCGGCCTACTTAGTTTTCGCTGCCATTTCTCACTGAGACCAATGAGAGATGCTAAACCAGCATCCAAATCGGTTTTATTTAGAACCGCGCTGGTTCCGTGTAATTTGTCAATGCATTTTGAAAAATATTAACCAAAAATTATTTTTTCAGTCTCCAAGTTTTGAACGTGTCTTTAGCTTACGATACCAAAATGCATGCACGTGTGTTCAGAATCTAGCAAGCCAGAATGGAAGAATTAACGACAGGAAAACGAAATTCAGTATCATTACAAAGTTTTTGTGGCAACGGGAACTTTGACCTAAAGTTGTGATGCGCGATTACTATCAAAAGAGGATAATAAATTGCCTACGATAGGTGAAGTTATAAACAGTAATTCGTACTAACAACATTCTGGCAAATGAAATTCTGAGGAGTGACTTTCTGTCAAATAAAGTTCTGATTTGTACTGAATGTAAACCTATACATATGCAACAGTAGCAGCGTGCTCAATCTTTATATTTCCAAGTTTCAGAAATGTTTCACAGTAACTAAGCACTGTATGCCTGAATAATGATACCCATTTTTCCGTTTTTAGGAAGAAACCGTATCCGCAAAATTCTAACCTATCCGAAAAATACCCCGCGCAGGTAGTGCGGCTAGGCTAATTTCTTAATACCCGCGAGTACCCGCCGGTACCCGCGTGTAAACGTGGGTACCCGCGACCCGCTTAGAACTCTCGTTTGACAGATGAGGTCAGATCAGCTTGTTCCAGAAATCGTTTCTGGCAAAATATATACTTAATTGCCATATTCAACGCTTAACAGAGACACGACAATTTTTACGGCTACAAATCATCGTTAGGCCTGTGGTTGTCCTGTCAGACAGTGCCTTTCACGGTACATGGGATAGTGTGTAAAACACTGAGATGTATTATTTGTGGCAAATTCGTCGGCATTATTGACGCTTTGGTATATGTTCGCGTTTTGGTAGCGTAAGCTCGCTATACTTCGGAAACGTAGCCACATTTCTTACACAAAAGCAGCGGGGCATAAATCAGAAACAAAGCTGAAACCTTGAAAATTAAATCAGATAAACCCTACTGTACTTTGGGGAATGGGAATCAACTTACAACGGATAACTATGTCAAGTATTTGTATCAGGGAATCTATGCGGAAGAATTTACTGTGAAGAAAGTTTGCGATATCATGACTAACCAATCGATCAGTGAGCATCCATCAGTTCGGTTTGCTGAATTGATCAAGTACCTGTTGAAATTGAACGACGCTCCTTGCTTGGATGTCACATACAAATCATTTCTGGACCTAATGAAAGTCACAAAAAATAGTCCAGATAACGCAGGTACGTAAACCATTTCAAACTATTTTAGTTTTTTCCGTCTCCAGGTAGACGTAATTTAAACTAACTGACTTATAAATAAAGTCACGATCTTCATTAATAGTATTTTGTTTATTTTATATTTGGACTCCATTAACAGTTAGCAATTTTTTGTAGTTGACAGACATCCACAAAAAGACGAATAGTACGGATAGTCTGATTACACCGGACTATAACCTACATTGACACAGTCCGATTTCGCGCGACCCCGACTCCGAAGAAACCCTTGAAGAAATTTCAAGATTCTAAGGAGGTCTACATCAAAGCTTGCAAAATTTGCAAATATTTTACGTTTATCGCCAAAAATTTCTAGCGGATTTAAGAAATTTTTTGATAACATCGATAAAAGTTTTTAGAAAATGTTCAATTCTCGGTAAAAGTCGCTCTGGGGTCAACCTCTTTTTCCTTTCTGGATGAGAGGACCTACCACCCCTTTGTCCTTCTCCTTCCCGCTGAGAGAGAGGGCCTACTCGTTTTTCGGTCTAAGGGTGGAGTCTGCAATTCACCCCACTTTATCCTATGGACCCGACCCCAATTGATCACATGTTAATGGATAGCTACTGGTGTACGTCTCTTTAAAGTTTGATTTTGAAATTCAGGACGATGTTGGTTATATCAGACCTGTACTGAATTTGGCTACTTTCAATCTTCTGATGTCTACAATCAACCATTCTCTCATCAATTTCCACTGAAGTAGGTTTTTTGTCAGATTTGTTTCTGGTTTTTTGCTTTTTCGCATGTTCGCTGTAAAATGGTGAATCAGTAAAGAAATGTAAGTATGTACCAGACTCTACTACTATAGCTTCAAAATTACCACTATATATAGCTTTTTGATATTGGTCGTCAAAAGTAGCCTGTTTTCAAACGGGCAAGTCTAGAAAACTGAATTACTCTGATAGGCAAACAATGCTTGGGCAGTTCTTCAAGAGCAAAGGTGGATTTGTCATTCGCG